>CAKNXH010060114.1:4930-23810 GCA_932178445.1 Andricus quercusramuli
CCCAAATTGTTAAATTTTGAAGCCTGAAAGAAGAATTTTCTACAATGTAGTTGATTTTTCAACACGAAAATATGAATTTTCAATTAAAAAGTTAATTTTCAACCAAACATTAAAATTTTTCGCTAAGCACCTAGTTTTTAACAAACAAAAAAAAACTTTAACTAAAATGATGAAGTTTTAAGTGAAAATTTAATTTTTAACAAAGTTCAAATTTTCAACAAAACAGTTGAATCTTTAATCCGAAAACACGAATTTTCAACAAGAGGTGAGTTTTCAACCAAAATAGATTTTTCAACCAAATTGATTTTTCAGCCACTAAAGAAAAAAAATAGTATTTAAAATATCGAATTTTAAAGCAAGAAGATTATTTTTCTAGAAAAAAGGACACATTTTTAACAAATTACATAAATTTTTAACCAAATATTTGAATTTTCAAAGCAAAAAAGATCGACTTTGAGCCAAAAATGGAATTCCTACATTCTCATTTCAAGTAGCTAATTTTCAGATGAAAAAATCAATTTTCTACCAACTTATTGAATTTTCGAGCCAAAAAACAGAACTTTCTACAATACATTCGAATTTTTAACTCAAAAATATAAGCTTTCAATACAAAGAATTCAATTTTCAATTTCAAACACAAATGGAAACATTCATTTGCGAGTTTGAAAAAATTAATTAAAAAAAAAAGTTTCAGCAATAGTTAAATTTCCAAGTACAGATTAAAAAAATTAAATATTTCTCAAGTTAGAACATTTAAAATTGCAGTTTCAATTTTATATTGGATAATAACTTCAGTCTCTAGTTTTCACATTTTCAACTTGCTTTAAAATGTTTCATCTTCAAATTTTTTAAAGAGTGTCTATTTTTAATGGTCTACACTTAAAACGTGAATCTTATTTATTCATCAATAATTTATTTGAGTGCTATAATTGCTTTAATTATTATTCAATAATGGGTACAATTTCGAATATCGTATATTTCAAGAGTGAAGGGGAAAAAGGGGAAGCTTTTTGAGAATAGGGGAAAAGGGGAAATTTCAAGAAAAAAGGGGAAACTAAGAAAAATAGGGGAAGACTGTGCACCCTGTTATCATGATTTTATATTTTTTAATTGATCACATTTCTGATTTGTGAATATTTTCTCAAGATATTTTTCAGGAAATTCAAGGTCATTCTTGAAGTAACTTTTAACGAGGAATTCAATGGTGACCTTTATTTTGATCTTGATGATGACCTTCGTGGTATTTTCAAGGTCAACTTTTTTTTTTAGCGGACACCCCCTTTTTTACATCGGCAATCGATACAGCGGGAAATTTTACGTTCAAATATGTACCTGGGTCATACATAGGTACATTGTAAGCTCGAAACGGGGTTCCCAATGGAAAAATTGACATTGAAATGACCTTGAAGTTCAAATATGTGCCCGGGTCATACGCAGGAACATTGTAACCTCGAAAAGGGGTTCCCAATGGAAAAAATTGACCTTGAAATGACCTTTCAAATTATCTTGAAGGTCATCGTCAAGGTCAATCTTAAGGTCACTACTAAATAAGTTTGGTCAAAGTCAGTAACTTTGCTCGTTGCGGCAAAAATTTAAAAAGTTCCTGTTCCCAGAGATATGCAGACCTTGTTTAAGTTTAAGCGACCTTGAAGTGACCTTCAAGGTTACAATATACATATGTATGACCTGGGTACATATTCGAACGGAAAATTTCCCACTCTATCGATTTCCAATGTGAAAAAAATCGGGTTTCCATTCATTAAAAAGGTTGACCTTGAAAAAACCTTGAAGTATTTACTTCCGCTGATCCAGGGATCTTTCCAAATTCCTTCATTCGTTTTCAGCTAAATGTTTAGCTATAATAAGGAGCAACATCCCTGTCACAGCTGAATATTTTTACCGTGTAGAATTATATATTTTCAAGATCCATACCTTTAGTAGAAATGAGTTTATCCATTTGGTAAAGGTTTTTTTCTGGATATGGAGACGTTCTTCTTGCAGGGCCTTAATTCGGCCCTGCTCAAACTTGAGAACGTCCTCCCTTTGAGTCATTCTCTTCTGAATCTTTGGTCCACCCCTAAATCGGTCAACCCTCGGCGGTGGATAGGTTGTAACGTGTTCGTAACCGTAAAAAGTTGCGTGGGGTGCGGCGCTTCGCCCAGCGCCGGGCTCATACTGCGCTCCTGCAATGAAAAAAAAAAGAAGACATTAACAAACATCAAGGAAATAATGAGAACAAGAAAGGAAGGAGAAAAAATATCCCGACGTCAAACCGCGCTCCCTCGAAATGCAAAATAACGCGAAACGAGCCGTAAAGGATGGATACGCTTTGAACACGAGAATGTCTTCCAGCCTGAATTCCCGGGATTATGAAGCTGAACAAATACCCTCTACCGACAGCGGCTGCAAAACGGCTGTTTCTGTTACAAAACACCATTTTCGCGACCCTTTCTTTCCAAGAATATATGGCCCATTTCATCCTTTTACTAATTATTCGCACACAGAATAATTATTCCTTTTTTGCTAAATTTATCACTACAGCTTTTTCAAAACTCTTTTTCACTTCTTATAAAATGTATTTAAGAGGTACGATTTATGTATTACCGTTTAAAATATGAAAGGGATTTCAAACGATTTGAACGATTTCCAGTGATTTGAAAGTATTACAAAGAATTACACAATTTTGACTGAATTTAAAGATACACTGACCTCTGGATTTGTGCACGGTTTCGGACATGGCACACAGTGGCCTTTAACACAAATCCAGGGACTCTGAACGTAAGCAGGCAGGACCGCATAAACCATTTCTGTTGGATTTCGACGCATGACGCAACCTGATGCAACTAACGCGCTGAGAGTGCGGCCCTCATGATCTTTGTCACGCTTGATTGAGCATCGCCTCTCCAGTGCTCTCCGCGTCGCCAAAATGCGGAGGCCATCAATTCTAGGAACGCACAAATCGAGTTTATGGAAATCCAGGTTCCAGTGTATTTCCAAAGCTTTTTAGGGATTTTATGAGAACTCGAGGAATTTCTAAAAATTTCAAGGAATTACAAACGTTTTTGGATATTTCAAACGATTTCAAAGGATTACGAGATATTTCACAGATTTTAAATTATTTTAAAGGATTTCAAGAATTTAAAGATATTACCTAATTTTAGACGGATTTTAAATGATTTTATGTAGATAGTTAAGAGCGATTTCCGCGAAATTCAAGCGATTTGAAGAAATTTTGAAATTAAAAAAATTAATTCACGGATTTCAAAGGATTTCGAATATTTAAAGTGATTTGAAGAGATTTCATAAGATTTCAGAGGATTTCGAAAGATTTCAAAGAATTTTAGCATACTTTGGGTTATATATAAGGGTTTTGATGTTTTTTTACAGGATTCCAAAACGTTTTAAGAGATTTCAAAATATTCCAAAGTACTGAATTCTAGCTATGAATCAGTTAATCTTTACTTGTGAATCTGTAAATCTGACTAAATCATCAGTATAAATAAATTAATCCATAGAATTCAGTCACTGATTGAAATTAGTAAAAAATTCAACTGGTTCTTTGCAGAGAAGGGTTTCCGAGTATTATTTGAGGAATTTCAGGGAATTTTAGTGGATATTAGAAAATTGCATAGAATACCGGAAGTTTCAAAAGATTTGTACAGATTTCAAAGGTTTTAAGAGATTTTAAGAGATTTAAGGGGGTTTCGATGATTTTACGGGATTGCAAAAGATTTTAAGAGATTTCAAAAGATTGCAAAATACATCCACAGATTTGAGAGGATTTCGACCTTAATAAAATATTTAACGTAATTTCAAAGGATATCCGAATATTATAAAGGATTTCAAGAAAATTTGAGGATTCGAAAAACATTTCCATGGATTTTTAAAGATTTTAAAAGATTTCAAGAGATCTCATTAAGTTTCGAAATTCTTCACGGTAGTTTAAGGAATGTATCCGATTTTTTTTTAGATTTCAAGGGATTACAAGTGATTTTCAAAGATTTCGAAATAAGTCAGGGTATTTTAATGGAATTTTGAAGGTTTGAAGGGACACTTGAGGAGTTTTTAAAAGATTTTAGGAAATTTCAAAAGATTTGTAAGGATATCGAAGAATTTCAAGGAATTTCAAGAGTTTTTAAGGGGATTCCATGATTTTACGGGATTTCAAAGAATTTTAACCAATTTTTAGAGATTTTAAGGGATTTCACGGATTATAAGAGATTTTAAAAGATTTTAAAAGAAGTCACGGATTTGAATAGGATGTCGAAGATTTTTAGAAAATTTCAAAATATTGGCAAAGATTTCGGAGGATCATAACGAATTTTAAAATATTTAGAAGGTAATCGATGACTTTACGGGATTTCAAAGGATTTTCAGAGAATAAAAAAAAATCCAAAATATATCCACGAAGTTTAGAGGATTTCAAAATATGTAAATTTCAAAGGATTTCCGAATATTATAAAGAATTATAGGGACTTTCGAGGAATTTTAATGGCTTTAAAAAGATTTCCATAGATTTTAATATATTGTAAAGCATTTCAAGAGATTCGGAAAGATTCCTACGGATTGAAAGGGAAATCAAAGATTTCAGGGGATCTTGTAAGATTTCGAAACTTTTCACAGAATTTCAATGATTTTAACCGATTTTAAGAGATTTTCACGCATTTTGAAGGGTTTTAAGGGATTTCCAGGGAGCTTAATCGTTTTAAAGAAATTTTAAGAGATTTTGTACGATATCCATGGAACTCAAAGGATTTCAAATAATTTTCACATATTTAAAAAATTTGAAGGGATTTAGAAAATTTTCCAAAGAATTCACGGAATTTCAATAAGGATTGGAAAGATTTCCAGGGATAAAACAAATAATAATAAGAGTAGAAAAAGTAATTTTAACAGTCAAAACAGGTGTTAATTACAATATTTTTTGTTATAATTAGAAAGAGGAAACTTATGTGAGAAATCCGTTCGAACCCCTCTCCTCAAGTAAGGATTCGTAAGACCCCCCCCCCCTCCGAAAAAGCATAACGTTATTAGTTGAGGCTCCGAAATATAGTGCAAAAAATGGCTGTTTTTGAAGATTATACATTAGCAGCATCTAGTTACAAATTGGCTACACTTGGCTAATTATTGCATACGTGATAGTTTACAAAATGAACGAGTACTTAAATAGTTCTGCGTGTGGTTTACGTCGTGTTTCTTCTTGAAGGGTGGTAGTTGCTCGAATCGCCCGCGGCCTAAAAATTGCGCCAGCTGATTTTAAGTGCAAAACTGATTGACAGAGATGGTTTATTGTAAAATTGGGTGGTCTTTCTTGATCTTTATATTCTTTTGAAACTACTGATTAAAATAAATACAATATACTGTGAAAAACTAGAGATATTTCTTCTTTTACAGGATCATTTTATGTGTCTGTTTTTGAATAGGAGAACTTCATTCTGTTATTTTCAATGTAAAACGAATGAATCTGGGTTCCTACCAGTAGTCTCACTTTAGAGCACTCGAGACTGTTTTTTCTGAGTCTTATTTTAATACCTAAAATTAGCCCTGAAATAATACTTTGTATCAACAGCAGTCGTTGAATAATAATTTCTAAAAAATTTCCTTAACAAAAAGTCTTGAGCAAATCCCACTAATATCACTGGTCAAAATTCAAAGCGTCAAGTACAGATGATGATTTCTATAGTGTCTACAAGTAGAAATAAAAAATTATCACATCTTTCGCAAAAGGTCAGCATATTTTTTGTCAACACCAAGCCCCCACGCATCCCACTCGAGTATCTTGTCAGTTGAAATGAAATGACAAACATCAACGATTGTCTGGTAGCAGTGTCTTGATAATCATTTCCACTTTGATTAATCACACGCCTTTGGACATCTTGTGTAACAACTTGGTTGCACTTGTATCACACATCGTTTAGTTTAATTTTTCATGAAAAAAGAAAATAAGAAAAGCGATACAAAATTAAAAAAGTAGAATTCTACTTTTATGAATAAAAAAAAGAGAAATATGCTTGATGACGCATGGGTATGTATTCAGTGCCTGAAACGCAGTGCCATTTATATCAACTCGAATTTCAATCCTTTTGAAGCTCAGGCCACGTTCTTTACTGTTTTAAATTAGCACACAAAAAGAGGCAAGTGAAACATAGAGACGAGTATTCAACTCGTGCGAATGATCTGCCTTCTGTCAGATGTTACACAAAAAAATATTGCTCTGGTCTTAATCTCTTACGTGATGACATCACTCTTGAGAATAATTGTTATTGGTATTATATTAATAATGTTTAACGATATTCGCTTTGATGACAAAAAATTATACAATGAATGGAAAAAATGTAGTTATAATCAAATGAAAAATGTGCTTTTTGACCTTATTGTAGATAAAATTCACTCTTGCTTCAAGTGGATTAAGACTTTAACGTAACCAGCAAAGTAACCAGACTAATTACGTGAAACAGACAAGTTCTGTTCTCGGCTTCTCACCACCGAGTTGTAATCTCGACTCCGCATATCAAACCATGTTAGTCAAGCAAAGTTTAATTCAAGAAATTTATGACCCCATTATTCAACGACCAGAAAATCAGATATGTTTGAGTTTACAGGTTGGTATTATCGATAATAATCAAATAGCAAAGAAGATGCAACGCTGATTTCGTGCCATAGTTTAATTAAGCGAGACGATGCGGCAGTTTACTGGCAACGCAGTTCAACATTCCTCCATTAAGACACCAGAATGGATCGTTGAAAGTATTTTATTATTCTCCAATCGGTTTTCTTCCATAAAGATTCTTTTCAATGATCCTATAGGGGTTTTAAGGATAACCGTAAAGTATTTATAGGAAGGAGAAGCTCGGATTTTTTACTCAAATTAGGAATGCCAAGAAACGAGCCATGGAGCAATGAGAAAAGCAGGAGAGAATCGAAAACATTCAATCTGATTGGAAACAAAATACATCAGCAAGGATCTTGTCAGACTTCATGATTTTCTAAATGTTAATTGTATAAAATGGAATGTCATCCCAACAGATTAATTTTGCAAACGTATCGAGCGTGATATCAGTAGGATGACAATGCGCTCTGACTTGTCAAATTCTATCAATATTCCTCCATCTACTAGCCCAACATTCCTGCTGTTTGTATTCAATATAATTACAAACTCATTTAGCATTTATTGAATCTCTCTTCTTTCGGTGGAATTTATCAATTTAGTTTCAAGTAAAAGTCGATTTTTAAGATGTGTGATGTTAATTAAATGAATACAATTGGCTACGCTGTCTAACAAATTATAAGATTATATCCTCGGATTATTTAACGGAAAACAACATTTAAAATCACCTGACATTAAGTGTGACCAAGTCTCGTATATTAAGTAAGTGGTTTCAATTATGGCCGGAATATCTTCCAAGACCTATCGCATAATTCAGTCATAAATTAGAGCTAAATAATGTCTAAATGTCCAAGGCGTGTCTTTCACTTAAATATAAAGACTCGTTTTAAAAATATCCTTTAAAGAACGCTAAACTAGCGCTCTTTTGTACATTCAATCCTTTTTTGTTTCTAATTTTACAATCCAATCATGCAGTAATATTGGGCCTCTAAAATGCGTAATTATTTAGGAGCCGTCCACAAACTACGTTACCAATTTGGGACAGGCAACCGTACAGTTCTGTAATAAATCAATAATTTACAAAATCACTTTCATGTTTTTCTTCATTTTTCCCCTGTTTCCAAGAAACTTACCCTTTTTCCACATTTTCTCGTTTTTTGCTTCAATACAAGCTGAAATAATAGGACCCCATGAGAAAATCCAAGCATTTTTAATTGAAAGTTAAATTTGGTTGCTTAAAAATCTAATATTATATTTTTGGTTCGGAATTCATCTCGTTTGACTAAAAGTTCTACTGCGTGGTTTCAAATTTATTTATTATTTTGTTGAAAACGAAACTATTTTGTTACAGTCATCATTTTTTATTAGAAATTCCACCAATTGATTGAAAGTTGAACTACCTTGTCAAAAATTTTTTTTCTTTGTTGAGCATGAAATTGTTTAACTAAAAATGTAACTATTCAATTTTTGTTTAAAACATTGATATTTCTAATTGAAATTGATCTGTTCTATTCAAAATTCAACTATTCAGTTGAAAATTCATGTATTTAGTTGAAAACTTTTCTTTTATGATAGAAAATTCATCTCATTTGTTCAACAATCATCTTTTTGGCTAGAAAAAAATTAATTTTGCGTTGAATATTGAAATATTTTTTTGAACATTTATTTTTTTACGATTCACCATTTTAATTGAAAATTCATCTCTTTGGTTGAAAATTTAATATGGAGATTTTTTTTGGAAAATTAGTTTTTAAAAATTAATTTTCAACTAAAAATCCAACTTCCATTTTTTGTTGAAAATTGATATTTTTAATTGAAAATTGATGTTTTCTAGTTTGAAAATTCATTTTTTTGGTTGAGAATTAATGTATTTCGTTTAAAATTTGTCTTTTTGTTGTAAATATTTGGTTGTAAATTAATATTTTTTGGTTGAGGATTTCGTTTAAGAATTTATAACTTTTGGTTGAAAAATCAACCACTAGGTTTAAATTTGAACGACTTTTTAAGAAAATTATTTTTTTATTAAAGATTCATCATAACGTTGGAAATTCATATTTTCGATTGAAAATTTAACTTTTTTGATGAAAATGCGTTTTGTTTTGGTTAAAACTTAATTTTTTAAAATGAAAATTAACATATTCCATTTTTTTAATTTATATTTTATAAATTGTTTGTTCAAAATTTAACTTTTTGGTTGAGGATTCAACTATTTAGTTAAAATTTCACCTCTTTTTGTTGAATTCAACTGGTTGAAAATGCCTTTTTTTGTGTTAAAAATTAATTTTTCAACCTGAAAATTTGACGATTCCATTTTTGGCTAAAAAAAGGCTGTCCATAATCGTCCCAAAAAATTAAGGAAGTTAGAAAAGTGGACGAACTAGACCAGTCCCAAAAATTCCACTATTTGATTTAAAATTCATCTTTTATGGTAGAAAAATCATCTTTCTTGGTCAAAATGAACTTTTTTGTTGAAAAATCAACTGTCATAGAAAACATTCGTCAATTTTATTATTAAAACTGCTAGTATGTTGTGATTCTTTGAGATGGCGCACATATTATTATAGAAAAATTAGCGAAAAAGTTCAAAAATATTTTTCGAGGAAAAGTACAGAAATAGTAACATTAGCGGAAAACTGTGAGAAAATAGTATCTTTATAGTGCATTTTTTTCGAAATAGTAGCAAAATACACCCAACTCTCGGTTTAGCCACTCGCGGTTTAGTAATTCCTAGAACTGCTGGCCCAGGCAGTTTCTGGGCGCACGGGGTGAGGGACGGTTGCGACTCTTGCTTAAAAACACCAGCAGCGTAGCGGAAAGGCACAGTGCGCGGGTACTCACTCGAGTATGTATGTTGCGCAATATTATGCATTCCAATTGGTGGTGAGTCCAAGTTCTGCGTTTCATATTACATTCAATGTAGTATCTACATTAATTTGATTAACAAGAATTTATTCCCCTATTTTCGTGAACAATTTTGGGTGTATTGCAATTAAAGTTTGTTCTGCACTTCGCGTGGATGTAAGCGGCAGCAATAACGAGCAGGTAGCTCATAGATTCGATTAGATCACTTAACCGAGTGCTACAGGCTGTGCCGTAGCCGTAGCGTCTGAGGCCAGAGAAATACTAGGCATGTGGTGGATTCCTCGACCGTGACGTAGCAAACCGTAAGCCGTAAGGCTCTCTCAAGTCGTTCAGTATCTTCTAGAATCTGTTGATATATTTATTGTGCACCTGCATTTGTAAGCAAATAATGTAACGCGTGCCTAGAGCACTGATATAATCAATTATGTAGGGAACCAGATTTACAAGTTTCTGGGTCATTTCGACAATAAATCATATACATTATCAATTCCGCCATTTCATCCTTAAGATTTTCCCACAAGAACTCTACAATAAGTATTTGAGAATGTTTACTATAACCTCGTCCTATATATTTCTTCTGGAGAAGAAAAATTGTATAATAATCCAATTATGTACGCTAATCGAATTGCAAGGTGACAATTTTCTCACGATGAAAAAAAAATTGAGGTTGACTTTAAGCTTTTATAATAATAATTGTTAAATACTAATTGATTTATTATTTTTTTTTTTTTTTTTTTTTTTTTTTTTTGAACTTTAAGGCAAAATATATGGTTTAAATTATTGTAAAAGTGATTTTAGTCGTCACAGCCAAACATTTTCTCGAAACAGAGGAAGTAGGGTGATTTTTTAAGAAAATAGTGGAACAATCGGTCACAGGGAAATAATTTCTTTTAAATATCATTAATGCAGGAACAATATTTTTTCAACAAAATAATTGAGTTTTCTAGCTAAAAAGTTGAATGTTTGAGAAAACATTCCACTTTTAAAAGTAAAAAGATCAATTTTCAACCAAAATTTTTTTTTCACTTACACCTAAGTAGTTGATTTTTCAAGCAAAAAGAAGAATTTTTAACAAAAAATTTCCATTTTTAACCAAATAATTTAATTTTCAACCCCAAATGCTATTTTTTTACAAGGCAGGAGAATTTTCAACCCTAAAAGATAAATTTTGAACCGAAAAAGATTACTTTTCGATCAACATAGGAATTTTCAATATAACAAGACGAATTTTCTATTTAAAAAAATTAAATTTAGTCAAAACAGTTCAACTTTCAAGCAAAAGAAATAGACATTGGACTCTGGAGAAAAAATATGGTAGTGGACTTTTCAATGGAAAACAATTAACTTTCAACCCTACAAGATAAATAATTTTGAACCAAAAAATATTACTTTTCTACCAAAAACGAAAATCGTAATCCAAAAGGACGAAGTTTCTATAAAAAAAGAAATGAAATTTCATCAAAAAAGTTGAATTTTCGACCAAAAAGATGGCTTTTTAACAAAATAGATGAATTTTCAAAAAATAATTAAAATTTCCACCAAATAATAGAATTTGTAACCGAAAGAAATTAATTTTGAACCCAAAATATAACTGTACATACAATGAACCAAAAAACTAAAACAGATTACTTTTCTAGAAATAAAAAATGAATTTTTATCAAAACAGTTGAATTTTCGACCAAAAAATGTGAATTTTTAAGAAAATAGTTGAACTTTTAACAAATTAATTAAATTAACCACCAAATAGGATAATTTTTTATTGAAAGAGATGAATTTTGAACCAAAAATATAATTCTACATTTTTTAAATAAAAAGAATTGACTTTAAAAAAATAGTTGAATTCTGAATACAAAATATAATATTGTAGACTTTTTTAATGAAGATAATTAACCTTTAAACAGAATTTTCATCAAAACAGTTGAAATATCGAACAAAAAAGAATAATTTTTAGATGTATAACAAATAAATAAATTGTCTATCGAAAGCAATTAATTATGAACCAAAGGAGAGGAATTCTGAACCGAAACGATAATTTTAGACTTTTTAAATAAGAAAAATTAACTTTCAACCAAAACAGACTTGTTAAGAAAATATTTGAATTTTCCTACAAAATAATTAAATTTTCAACCAAATAGTGAAATTTTTAATCATAAGAGATGAATTTTTGACAAAAAATATTATAGTAGACTTTTCAATTAAAATGAATTAACTTTCAACCATAAAAGATGAATTTCCAAAGAAAACAGAGATTTTCAAACCAAAAGGATTAATTTTATGTCCAAAAAGACGAATTTTCATAAAAACAGACGAATTTTTCACCAAAAAATATTTATTTTTAACAATGAATTACAAACCAAGAATATAACAGTAGATTTTTCAATTAAAAAGAATAACTTTGAACCAAAAATGGTTTTATTTTCCCAATTGAATCTATTAATTCATTTCGAATTTAAGTGAAAAAACGAGAAACAGGGGAAATTTGGTTGAAAACAGGATAAAGAAGAGGAACTTTTTAAAAAGTGGAAAAGAGGGGGGAAAGAGTAAAATCTGTAATTTAATAAACCGCAGTCTAAATTCTGGAAAATTCTGCCGATTGTAATTTAGCAGATAATCGCGTTTTTGTGACTCAGGATCTAAGACATAGACTTTCGATTTTTGATAGGAAATTATTCTTCAATCTGTGCTCTATTTGGTAACAATATACTTTTATGTCTCCGAAATGACCGGAAGTGGTTATATTTTATATTTGAAGGCATGCCAATTATGTAATTAAGTAATTAGAAAACGAACATTCATTTCTCAACGAAACATAAACTTCACAATCTTAAATATAAAATGATCTTCGATATTTCAACGAAGGTGGTTGGTAAAACTGAGCACAATTCCAAACACATTTTTTCCGAGGACTGAGGCATTTATTGCAAAAGATACGAGTTTTCCAAAATATAGTAAAACATTTAACCAAATAGTAAAATTTTCAAGATAAAAATATGCATTTTTTCGAAGACAGTTAAATTTTTAACAAAAAAGTTACTTTTCAACCAAGAAAAATAAATTTTCAACCAAGAGGGATGACTTTTCTACCATAAACGACGAACTTTCAACCCAAAAGGATGCATTTTCAACACAGTTGAATTTTCGACCGAAAATTATGACTTAAACAACATAGTTAAATTTTCCAAGATAATTCATTTTTAACAAAACAGTTGCATTTCTAACCAAATAGTTAAATTTTCAGCATATAAAGATGCATTTTCAATCAAATCGTCGAATTTTCAAACAAAAAAGAATAACATTCAATCAAGTATTTGCATTTTCAAGATAAAGACAAATTTTTTAGAAGACTGTTGAATTTTCATCAAAAAAGTTCATTTTTAACCAAGAAAGATGACTTTTCTAAGTTTTAACTAAACGTTGAATAGTTAAATTTTCATATGAAAAAATTAATTTTTAACAAAAAAAAAAAAAAATGAAGTTTCAACAAAGTTGTTTAATTTCCAACCAAAAAGATGAATCATCGACCAAGAAAATTAATTTTCTACCAAAACAGACGAACTTTTAATAAAATACATACATTTTGAACAAAAGTATTTAATTTTAAAGCCAAAAATACGAATTATTTACAACCAAATAGTTTAATTTTTTACCAAATTCATGAATATTCAAGGCAAAAAGATGAATTTTCTACAAAACAATATTATTTTTAACAAAAAAGTTCATTTAAAAGGAAACAGTTGAATTATTAACAATAATTATGAATTCTTAATCAAAAAAAGTAATTTTTTTACAAAGCATTTTCAACCAAAGAGATGAATCTTCACCTAAAAAATTAATTTTGAACAAAGTAGTTGAATTTTTGATAGAAAATATGACTTTTTAACAATATAGTTGCATTTCCAACAAAATAATTAAATTTTCAACCAAATAATAGAATTTTTAACCACACACGAGTACAGAAAAAAAAAATTCATGTTTACAGGGATTTCAGAGTGATCTTTACCTGCAACAAACATTACCTTCACGTGTTAAGATTTACCCACCACGTGGGCAATGGTTACCATGTCAACTCTCTTGAATCTTGTTTTGTTTCGATACGGAAAAATTCAACTTTGTCTGCTTAAAAATTACCCGCAATTATTTCCACTTATACCCCCCCCCTCCCCCCGCTTCAAACTGGTAACGTCGTTTATGGAAAGTACACCGGACTCTTGGTTTAACCACAGTGCCGGGGGTTGCCTGGACCGGTTTCAATTGAAATGCATAATATTGCGCAATATTCTCGATTAAGTACTTGCGTACTGCGACCCTTCCGAGGCGAGAGACGCAACCGCCTCTCGCCCCTTGAGCTGAGAAACTGCTTGAGCCAGCAGTTCTAGGAATTACTAAACCGAGAATGGCTAAACCGAGAGTCGAGTTTACCGCCAGACCACTTTTTCTTTTAAAACTACACCACCGCCAATGATATAATCAAGTTGAGGTTGCTGATGATTTTATAACCTAGAATCAAGTATACCATATTTGTTGTAGCGATATGACATTGTGCTTTGATGGTTTGATGGAATAATTTGAGTAAATCCGCCCTCAGAAGCACTTGTTGTTTATTTCACTCGCGCGATATGACGATTGCAACATTGCGAAACTCGACGCGGACATTTTTCAGATTAAATCGTTGATTTTATGGTGGCAGTGATCGAGAAGCGACTGCACCGGGAAAATGAGACGGATTGCGAGCGGTGACACCCGACTGATTCAGCTGTTTGCCAAAGGCCACTAACAGGACTCTTATCACATATCGCGCCAGAGCATAGCGGACGCCCTGTTATGTATATTGTATAAGAATGCAGGTACACATATGCGGATATATATATGTTAACATTGGCGCAGGCAATGCGAAAATATATACATATACATATACATATATACATATACATATGCATATCTTTAAGGGGGGCTCCTGACTCTCTCTTTACAATTTAGACAGCAGTACTAATTTAATTTGCATAATAATATACATTACGTAAGATAAACATCTACTTACAATATTTTCCGGCAATAAAGTCTATTTTAAGAAACACTTTAAAAGTTTAAAAACTTCCATGAGAGTATTTTTTTCATTCCACCTGCAGAGTAGCTCGTGTAACAATAAGCGTTTTAAATGCCTGTCTTTTTTCATTGTCAAGTGTGTGGTATGCGCGATAATAAAGTTGACAGTCATGATAACGTCTAATATCGTTGATGGCCTCAATCGCGCATTGAATGTCACTTTTGTAGGTGTGAATTATTATTAATAAGATCCAATTATAAATGATTAACTAATATATTAATAGTGCACAAATACATTTTATTGAATAGTATTTGTTTAAAGGGTGAAAACGAAATTATCTCAACAGTGATGGTTATTTACGAAAAAGAAACCAATTCCAAGAAAATTTTAGGGGCCACTTAAAAACTACGTCACACTATCCTGCAAACTATTTCCACCCCTCCACTTCTTCGTCGCAGATCATTACACAAAGCTTGAACCACCCCTTTTAGGTCAAAATTCTTATTTTGATTTCATTTCATAAACGTCTAAAATAAAACATAAAAAAAGCATAATATTCTAACAGCCTGTAGAGCTCAAAATTCTCTTAAAACAGGTTAAACAGGGTGATTTTGTACGAAAATAGGGGAATAATAGGAGAATAAATTCTTTTGAATAAAATTAATGTAGGTTCCATGTTCCTAAGATTTTCAGACGAAATATATTCAGGGCTCAGAACTGCTCAGGCTTCAAAAACAGTAAAATAATAACCATACTTCTCTCAAAAAAGTAACTGAAAAGTAACATTAATGTTGTAGAATAGTAACCGAAAAGAAAGATTTTTTACCAAAAAAGATGAAGTTTCCATCAAAATTATGAATCTTCAACAAAAAAATGTATGTTTAAGAAAGTAGATCAACTTTTAACAAAATGATTGAATCTTTCTGACTAAAAAAGATGAATTGTTAACGAAAAATACAATAGTTAATATAATAACCAAAAAATATTTTAATTTATTATATGAAAATTTTTTATATATTAAATTAAAATCTTTAGAATAAAGTTTTTTTGATTAAAAAACAGTATAATTTATTCAAAAAATACGAATTTTCAAAAAAATTATGTATTTTTAAACAAGAGGGTGATTTTCAATTAAGAAGATTAATTTTCCACCAAAAAAGATACATTTTCAGCAAGAAAATAAAGTTTTAAGAAAAATAGTTCAACTCTCAATCGAATTTCAATCAAAGAAGATAAATTCTCATTGAAAAATATAATACATAGTTCGATATTTCAACAAAAAGACTTAAATTTTAAATTGAAAACTAAAAATTTTATCTAAATTGCAATTTTTATCAGAATTCATAATAACACAATTGATAACCCTTTTCATAAATTTTACACACGAATTAATATAGATAAAAGTTAAATAACAGTTGCATTTTTTTACTATGAAAATGAATTTTCCATCAAAAGGGACGAATTTTCTACCCAAAAAGACAAATTTTAAAGAAAACAGTTGAACTGTTAAACCACATAGTTGAATTTTTAACCAAATAGTTGAAATTAAGAAAAAAATTAATTATCAAACAAACTCTTAAGTTAAGGGTCAAATTTTCAACAAAATAGTTAAATTTTTAAACAAATAGTTAAATTGTCAACCTACAAAGATGAATTTTCAAACAAACAGCCGAATTTTTAAACAAAAATATTAAACTTTAACCAAGAACAGTTGCATTTTCAACCAAAAAGATAAAAAATTCAAATTTTTAATCAAAAAAACTCTAATTACACCAAAAAAGAATACTTATCAACAGTTAAATTCAACCAAAAAAGATCAATTTTTAACAAAATAGTTGAATAAAAATTAATTCTTACCCATTCAGTTACACTTTTAACCAAAAAAGAATACATTTCTACCAGAAGAGATGCATTTTTAATCAAGAAAGATTTTTAATTCAAGAAAGAAAAAAATGTCAAGCAAATTGTTGAATTTTCATGCCCAAAAGGCAAATTCTCTACAAAAAAGTGGAATTTTCTATCCGAAAATATGAATTTTTAACAAGAAAGTTCATTTTCAACCAAATAGATGAATTTTGAACTAAAAACGATCGATTTCCATCAAGAAATTTAAAAATTTGAAAGTATTGATGTTTGATATAATTTTATTTTTTAATCAGAAAAGCGTCAAGTGTTACAAACCAGTGAAAAGAGTGTGAACTCTATATAGCTGCTTTACATGTGAAACCAAATCAGTAATTTTCATTTTCTTTGAAGCATTTCAAAAAATTGTCATTCACATTTATATTTTCTATGTCTGATGTCATATCCTGCGTTAATCGTCTCTCCTACGTCATAAATCGCAAGGAAACCTGTTACCCCCCCCCCCCCCCGTGGTGGGGTGGAGTTTTTGAACGGCCCCTTATTCTTTTCCTTCTACAACTATTTCTTTTTAAAAATAATAAATCTATTTCAAAATAATAAAATGCTCAAGCCTGCTTAATATATTTCTGTGATATATTTTTAAACCCATAGTACCGGTTTCAAAATTATAATTTCAATTACTAGACTTGGAAATGATGCTTGAAATTGAAAACCTGTCTAAAGACCGACGTTTAGACAAGTTTACTCGCAGTCAACGAGTCTCATTGTTAAAGATAAATCCGAGGATAAATCTATTACAAATATCGTAATATCGAGTCGAGATTTGGGAGCGGTTATACCTGGAAGATTTCGAGTGTAAAGTCAAACAGTTCTTTATTTGACTGCGATAGAGCCTCTCTGGAATTTTAAGAATTCAATATTTCCCAATGACATTCTACAATCGAGAGAATTATAAATTCATTTTTAAGTCCATTGCTCTAGGTACAAAATTTAGGGTCTAATATTAAGGCGATGGTTAAAGGTACCGAAATTTCGGTACAAATAGTTCGATTGTTTCGGTAAAAATAGAGCAGGAAAAGGGCCTATTTGTACCGACATTTAGGTACAAATAGCCAAATTTCTTCGGTACATGTACTCTCTAAATCCGAATTAGTAGAAAATTTACTAATTTAATCACTTGCTACTAAATGAAATGTTAAGATTTATGTTATTGTACTTAAATGAATTAGTAAGGGCATTCTACTTAATCTGCTTGGTATTACCAACTTCCTAATTCAATGAGTAGCAATGAATTGCTAAGAAAACATAATTTAATAATTTTTTAAATACATTCTGCTATTCTTGAGTTTTAATTAAGAAAGTCTAATGTTTTCTCAATACACCATCTATTTTTTCAATGCAGCCAAAATGTGAACTCGTAAAATTAGGTATAGAATATCAGCGTTCTGAGAAATTGAAATATTAAAATTATTATTATTGTATGAAATCTTTGATAGAGAATAAAATTAGATTTTTTATTACTAACTTTCTAACTACTGCCTTAAAAATGTTGCTTCAAACAGGGTAAAAGTTGAATAATAGTCTATCTAGTTTAAAACAATTTTGTTATTCGTACCAACAAGTGAATGTAAAATTATTTGCACTATCATTTATTGCCTCCTTTCAAGATATAATACAAATATGGATAGAAATTTTTTATAAAAGTTTCTGGTACCTAACGAAATTTGAAAATTATGGTCTTTTTGAAAAAGCTAGACATTTCCAGTCAACATGATTTTTTTTAAACATAATATTGAAAGCAGAATATGTTACATGAAAGTCGACGCACCATATCGTAGATGGTTAAACATTTTTTAAAATTAATTTACAACTTCTAAATCGAATTTTTCGGTTGAAAATTTTCATTTAATTGTTGCTACGAATAAAGAGGTTGTTTTGAAGAAGATTTTTAGGTCTTTTTTCATGTTTTAAACTTACGCTTACCTAAAACTAAAACTTACCTAAGGCACAAAAATGATTATTTAACCTGAATTTTAAACAGAATCTAAAACTCTTTTGTCTTGAAATTTTGCCAAAATTTTAATTTAGTTTATTTAATGTTTTGAAATGAAAATTTAACTATTATATTTTTGATTGGAAATTGATCGTTTTTAGTTCAAAATTCAAATATTCATCTTCTTGCTTGAAAATTCAACAGCTTATTTGCAATTTTTTCTCTCCCTTGACTGAAAAATCTTTTTAAGTTGAAAGTGTAACTCATGTTGAAAAGTTTTTTTTTTAATTCAACTGTTTATGATACAAAATTAATTTTTTTTTAAATTTCAACTACTACATTTGTCGTTCAGAATTCATCATTTTTGGAGTGCACATTTAATCACTGAGTTTTTTTTTGTTCAAGATTCATCATTTTAATGGAAAATTTATCTCATTGGTTGAAAAATGAGCTATTTTGTTGAAAATTCGTTTTTACTTAAACAGAAAATTATTTTTTTTTCAAACTGAAA
>CAKNXH010060114.1:33810-52829 GCA_932178445.1 Andricus quercusramuli
GAGACATTCGGTCACTATACCGATTACGAAATGTGTTCCGAGTCAATGAACAAGAATACTGAGTCACTATATTGTAGCACTTGAAACAACCATTGTTGCATCAGGAAGTTTATAAGAGTCTGCCGGAAATACGGTGCACGCACTGGAAGAAAAAAATTCTAGCTAAAGAGTGTATGAAGAAAGAAGACACCCTGCTGGAAATGGCGAAATTCGAGACGTATTATTATCGAGAGTTGCTTCTTCAACATATGCATATACGCGACATCAGGGAATGCTCTTTATTAACATTAATAGGACACTCTAAGCTGGTCGTTGATACGAATAGCGTTTCGAAAGTCGTACTTTATTGAGGATTTTATACCCTCTTGTCAATATTCTCAATCTCGAATCATTACTTAATTACGATTTGAACAAGAAAAATATCACAGGAAAAACTAAGAATAAAATTTGTTGCAGGACATTTTTTAGAGCGATAAAGTTTTGTTCAGCCAACTTCGCGTCTTTCAAAATACATGTGTTTGTCATGGAAAAACGAAAGAAAGTTTAACCGATATTTGTGTAAAGTTTATCCTGTGAAGTTAATTTTTCTTGCAAAGAAGCTTATTACAAACCTTTTTTTTATTAAACAGGAAGTGAATAAAAAATGATCCTAAACAGCAAAAAAAAGGCAGGTGTACAGTTAAGTGAACTCAATTTGTGCTCCATCGAACCATAAATATGTTCAGATAGCCATAAAATGACTGGAGCGAATATATAATCGAATAGATAATTATTGTGAGCGTGCATTTTTTTACATTGCAGGAGGTGAAGGTCTTAAAAATAAAAAAGGCCTTCATTATATGAATGTTTCAACTCATATTTCAATTTTATTATTAAATTTTCAAGATTAATGGGGCATAGGTATGATGATCGTGAAATAATATTTATTTATAAGTAAATGAGTAATATTACAATTTATTATTATTTTCAACTTTCCTTCTCATTCCACGGGAGTTACTTGTTTGCCGTTCACAAAGGGGCGTACATAAATGAATAAATATAAATAATAATAAATCAGCCTTCATAGTTTTTCCGCCTATTCCTGTTTTTCCATTTAAATACGAACTGAATTCATAGAACCGAATAAGGAAATCAAACAATATATTTTGTTGAAAAGTCATCTCTTTCGGTTAAAAATGCAACTGTTTTTGTTGAAAATTTGTCTTTTGATTTGAAAATTCATCTCTTTTTGTAGAAATGTAATCTCTTTTAGTTGAAAATAAAACTGTGGTTTAAAATCAATCTGTTTCGGTTGAAAATAAACTTTTTTGATGAAAATTTACATTTTCGGTTTGAAAATATTCAACTAATTTGTCCAAAACTCGTATTTTCGGCTCGAAAATGCAACAATTTGGTAGAAATTTCAATTGTTTGTTAGTAAGTTGAAGTTTGTTGAAAATTAATTTTTTAAATTGCAGATTCATCAGTTTAGTTTAAAATTAATTTATTTGATTGACAATTTAACTATTTTGTTGAAAATTCTTTTTTGTCCTTGAAAATTTACATTTTTAGATGAGAATTCAACATTTTCGTCGAAAATGATCTCTTTTGTTAAAATTAATATTTTTGGTCTGAAAATTCAACTGTTTTGTAGAAAGTTCGTCGTCTTCACAAATTTATGTATTTTGTTCAGCATTCGTCTTTTTTAGTTGAAAATTAATTTTCTATTTTGAAGATTTACTATTGTAGTTGAAAATTCATCTCTCGTTAAAAATTGAACTTCTTTGTTAATAATTGTTTTTTTGTTTGTTAAAATTTGATTTTTTTTAATTTGAAATTTAACTATTTGATTTAATTGATTTATTTGATTTTAAATTCAACTGACTGAAAATTCACCAATTTGGTACAAATTCATATTTTTGGGTTGGGAATTCAAATGCTTTTCAGAAAATTCGTCTTTTTGGCATGAAAGTTCAACAATTTAGTAGAAAATTCATTTTTCATTGTAAATTAATTTTTTTAAATGAACACATAACTATTCCATTTTTTCTTAAAATTAGATCTTCTTTAGTTTAAATATTCAATTATTTGTTTGAAAATTTATGTAATTTGTTCAAAATACATCTTTTTGGTATAAAATGAATCTTCTTGGATGGAAATTCAACTGCTTGGTTATAAATTTATGTATTTCGTGGAAAATCCGGGGTTTTTTAGTAAGAAATTGATTTCTTGGTTGAAGATTTATAATTGTAGTTGAAAATTTATCTCTGCTTGAAAATTGAACTACTTTGCCGACGACTCGTTTTTTTTTGTTTGTTAAAAGATTACTTTTTCAATTAAAAATTTAACTACTTGGTTCAAAATTCAACTGTTTTATCGAAAATGATCTCTTTTCCTAAAATTCATATTTTCGATCTGAAAAGTGAACTTATCTGCAGAAAATTCGTCTTTTTCGCTTCAAAATTCAACTATTTTAGAGAAAATTCTTTTTTTTTAAATACAAGTTAACTGTTGGAAATAAAAATTCAACTATTTGGTTAAAAATGTATGTATTCTTTGAAATTTGTTGTTCGGTAGAAAAGTAATCTTCTCGGTTGAATATTCAAATATTTGATAAAAAATGTATGTATTATGTTCAGAATTCGTCTTTTTTAGTAGAAAATTTATTTTCTTGTTTGAAGATTTATTATTGTAGTTTAACATTCATCTCTGATTGAAAATTGAACTACTTTGTTGATAATTGTTTTTTTTTTTTTTGTTAAAATTTAATTTTTTGGATTTGAAATTGAACTATGTATTTGATTTAAAGTTCAACTGACTGAAACTTCACCAATTTGGTACAAGTTCATATTTTTTTGTAACTGTTTTTTAGAAAATTCGTCTTTTTGGCTTGAAAATTCAACAATTTAGTACAAAATTCGTTTTTTATTGTGAATTAATTTTTTTAAATGAACACTTAACTATTCCATTTTTTTCAGAAAATTCGTCTTTTTTTGGTTGAGAATTCATCTTTTTCCTTGAAAAATCAACATTTTAGATTACATTTTCTGTTCCAAACTTTTCCAAAATGCAGCAACTACTATGCTGAAAGTTGAAATACTTTGTTAATTCATAAATAAAAATCCCCCCCCCCCCCCCAATTGACTTACGTTATTTTTGGATGACCCCTGAATAAATTCACGAAAAAATTTAGTCGGCAACAATTACGCGAGATAGGGAAAAGAGGGGCGATCAGAACTTCCGGCCCTACAAAGGGGGGTCGTTCAGAATTTCAGGAAAAAACTTTACGTAATTTATTCACTGTTCCTAATAGGCCTAATAGAATAGAGATTTAACAATCGAGTAGGATAAGGAAAACCATGTTTTCTTTGACATTCTAGAAATAACGACACCTGTTTTACAACGCTAAAAGTGAAAACTACCGTGAAATTGAATAATTACTTTGTAATCTACGAGGGATATATAACTACCGTGGAGGAAACCGGCTTAAGTGTAGTGTCATCAACTGGAAGTGAAACCATAGTAAAGAGACGGACAGCCTGGATACAACGACCCTGAAGCAGCCCTTCTAAGAGTTCGAAATAACCGGGGGTGACTTTCTCGGTATGAATCTAAATAGAAACTGATGGGGAAGACTTTTGCGATCTGAACAAAGAACGAATACGAAGTCTAATTTCTATTTTTGAACTCTGCGAAGACATGCAAATAAGAAGCACATGAAAGGAGAAAAAGGATCAAGAAAACGAGACGTTAAAACGAGTCGCAGATGCCTTGAGCTGAAAAGCCAAACGATTCAGAAGGAAAGAATCTGGGAAAAACAAATAAACAATCAGATCTTCCAATGTCAGAAGCTTGGCTTGTTTTTATGCCAAAAAATAAATTCCAAGCTAAAGTGACTCATTGTTACTCCTTAAAATTGATTTGCCTTATATTCAGCAAATTTGTTCTTTAGCTTTTAGCCAACCTGGTCTGAAGTTAGGAACTCAAAAATTAGCTGAAAAATCAAGGGATTGCCAGACATCTCTAGATTTTTCCAAATACAATTTTTCTGAATACGGAGCCATTCAAGTATCTTCAAACCATTACATAACATTTGATTAACCCCTTTAATTATCCATATGGGTAATTGTCAAATTGAAGGCAAACTTGAAGTCCCAGTAATATAACATTAACTTAGAAACTCGTGCGGATTTTTTTTTAATTTTAATAAACACTTTTCATCATCCTCTGCAAAATGGTCAGTTTTTTTTTTAATTTATGTTCCTATTTACTTTAATTTAATATAAGAACACCCGAAACGTCATTGCCGTACGGCGTACGGCATCCCAACCTCACTTTGCACAAGGATAAACTGATTTTCTCCTTTTTTTTTAGACAGTAACCTGAAAAACGCTTAATGTATCAAGTTTGTAAACTTCACATGAACATAAATTCAATGTATGCACATTGTTCAAGTCAAATAAATAATATTATAAAAGCCTTGAATGAAGTCGCTCAATTTTTGCCTTTTCAGACGTCATGACCGTACGTCTTTTTTTCTAGTAAAATATTGTAGTTACAATTGAGTAATAAATAAAGAAATATTAGGTGTATCGTTTAATACAAGATTTTATAAAATTGAGCTTAAAATATTAACTCTCTTTTTTGTGAATCCGATATTAAATCTGAAAAGTGCATCTTGACAACAAAAACTTCATTCCCGTACGTGCGTTAAAAACCATTTTCGGGATGAAAAAAAAATTATAAAAACCATTCCGATACTTGCTTGGCGGTGTTTTCTTTCATAAGTAGGTGGCTATTCATAATTAAAATTTGTTATTTCTTTATAAACATTAAAAAAGGTCAAACTTTAACATTTTTGTCACATCATTACCGTACGGTACACTAGAACAGCGTAAGACTGATTATATGCGCGTGCGCATGGATTCATTATTATTTCTTATTTTCATAACTGCCCCTTTTGGATTTAAAATTTTTACATGTGATAAGATCAATTTCCGTTATGAAATATTTAATTCCTAATAATAATATGATTGCCACTGTAGGTGCTAAAATTTGCCTGCAATGTGACAATTACCCATATATAAATGGCTAAATTGTATAACTAACTAGATTGATTAGAAAATTGGAAAATTTTTAATAAATAGGAACAAAACAATAATTTCACAAGTTTAGTATAAATAATGTTTTTCTCAATCCTTATAAATATCTGAATGTGTGAAAAAGTACATGTTATATGTACATTTTATATTAGTATTATCAATATCGAATAATTAAAGACATGAATGATACTAAAAACACAATTATTCAATTTTTAAATTTGTTGCTAGAGCCCATGAATTTGATAAATAAATATAACTCTTTTTATTATTTGCACAGGTACTTTTAATTAGGTTATTTAACATACTAATATTTTCCATAAAATATGTTTTCCTAAGATCAGTGACAATAATAAAAGAAGTTTGATTTAAGAAGGTATAAATCCAGTACTATAAATTTACTATTACAAATGAAAAAACATCGTTCTTTAATGTATCAATAAATTTCTTAAGCAAATTTAAACAAGTATGGCTATAAAATAATGGTAGAAATAACTGAAAATAATTTTAACCCTAATTTTATTCAGAATATCACCCAAAAAAGTGAAAAAGTCACCCTCTATGGGTGGTCAACATTTTATAATGTGCTTTTTTTCGTATACTTTAGACATTTCCGGCCATACATAATTTTAAGTCCTACGATGACTTTAGAAATATTGTTTAAATATATTTCAGAGTTTAAAAAAAATTCAAGATAATTTGAGTTCCAGTTTTTGGCCTTTAAATCACCCTAAATTAAAAAATGGTAAATTACCGTCTTTTTGAGAAAAGTGTGTAACTCTTTCATGTGGATTTTTAAATAAATTTGTATTATAAATTTGAATCAGAAAATGGCTTATTTAACAGAATCACCTCTGAAAATTAGAAAAAAGGGTTTATTGGGTTTAAAAGTAAAACCAACAAAATTTTGACTAAACACTTTTTTTTTAATTCCTAGATGTCTTGTAGATTTATTGAAAATTTTATAGTTTATTTTAACTTGTTTTTAAGTATGAGGTCTGATATTACTTGTTATCAAGTCTTTATGCAAAAAGACGGTTTTTACCATTTTTTTTCTCGCCAAGGATGCTTCGAAGTCCCAAAACTGAAACTCAAATTGTCTTAAATTATTTTAAAACCTCTCAAATATTGAAACAATGTCTCTAAAATCATCCTAGAACTTATTTGTGAGAAATTATGTAAAGAACTGTGAAGGAAGTAAAATATCGTTCGAAGGGAACATATTTGATTTAAAATCGAATAAACTATATGCTTCAATCTTGATAAATTTTACCCTATTTAATGCCAACAATTTGAATTGTTAATTTTTACTGTGCACTGTAAAAACTGTTCTTACAGCTTAATGTTGTACACCTTAAATTAAGCCCATTTTTCCCCCTTTAAAAAAGTCCCCTTTTCGGAAATCATCTAATCTTTGAAGTGCAGAAAATATACGGCATAAACGATTTATGAGTCTTAAAGGTAAACAAGGGTAAAGTCGTTTTGCGGATGTCAAGCCCTGCGTGACTCTCAATATTTACTTGACGCATGATCGAGACAAGAAACATATTCTCCACAGTTATTTTTTATAGGTAACAATACAGTCATGCATATTTCTTCTTCCGTCCCAAACGAGCATTCTGGCTTCGGGTACTTCAAAACTGGACTTGTACTTGGGACAATCCAACAAGTCTTTTTGCACGTACATGAGAACAACAAGTTTTGTGGTCGTATAGACTATAGGACGTGGACAATGCACAAGATCTCCCACACAATGGTATCGACACACATACACGTAAAGATGTACAGAAACGCTTTTAATAAAAAGAAAGACCATTCCTGGGCGTCGCGAGCCTCGGTAAACGAAATTTCTTGTCGTTCAAGAGTAATTATTATCATTTATGCTCCACGACAAGGCTGAAACAATTTTTCCCCCCGAATCTCAACGTTAACGAAATTCATTGCCTGAATTGACCTAAATGATCTCATCCTATTTGTTTTAATTGAGAGAAGAAGCAACAGCATTTTATTAGGGAAATAATGGTATTTTCGATGATCAATGAATCTGTCTTTGATTAATTTATCGAGATTTAATTTGATCTACTTGACTTGCGAAATCGACCACAAGCGTCGTCGATTTCACTTTGACTTTTAATAAATCCAAGTTAATTTTTATCGCGAAATCTTTCATTCTGGGGTTTTAATTAAAAAATTAAAAATAAATCAATCAAAAGAGATCGAGAAGTGCTTAATTAAAATTTAGATTTGTCTACTATTGAAACGCATAAATTGTTTCGAATGTGATAAATGAATAACTGGATGATTAATCACGCTGCTTATTTCTAGTGACTTTTCGTGCCTATAGCAGAAATCAATCAAGGAAATTTATAGGTACCTATACTGAACAATGAACCTGAAGTGACTCTTGGAATATAAAACTGCTGATAAATAACGCCAAATTTTCAATTAGCAACTAATACACTCTAAAATCCGTTTAAAATCAAACAATTCTCTCAATTTTTCCAGAATAACATTACATCAATGTCCCTGCATTTCATCATTCGATAAACGTTAGCCTTATCCGTGTAAAATCGGCTGCACTTTCATTGCGACTCAAATCATTTTATTTCCCGCCATAAATCCAAGATTGTTCAGAGCACATCAAACCTGTTTATAAATAAATGAAGCATTTTAAACAGCGTTCACGCACCGATTAAGAATAAATTCTACGCGTCTGCTCGTAATCTAGGCAAGTTTTGCACAACGTCTCATTTATTATTGAAATTGTTATAATAAGCTTTAGAAAGTACGCCACTTATAACGTATACGTACACAGGCCTGTATTCATGTGTGTGCACCTGATACAACGACCTGTCTGTCGGGCCGGGAAACGTCTACTTATACTACTACCTATATTATGTACAAAGAATGAAAAAAAAAAGTTATTTGATTCGACCTTTTCGTATCCTCGCGGTAATCTTGGCGTAATTACTCAAGTATGCACTCTCTGTAAGGAGAGATTTCGCAATCACCGCTGTGACAATACAATGCACGGTTCTTGACATTAATTTCCTTGCAAGGCTCCAGCCTTGCGTTTTTCGAATTTTTTTCTTCCTCCTTTTTTCTTTCACCAAACCGCATTTCGAAACAAGGTCTTGTGCATTTTTGAAATTATAATCCGCGGTTGGATTAATTTTATAAACAGTACTTTAAAAGATGTGAATCAGTACACCAAAAGCACTCTTAAATTTTTCTCAATTTTACTTATACTTGTACATATTATATAGTAAAGCAAAGTAAATTACTTCCAAGTAAGTTGCAAATCGATCGTTTAACTACGATCGTTAACGGTACAAATTGTGAAAGTCGACGTCAGTTTCTATTCTATAACTTGAAATTCTGCAGTGATCTTCTTTGTAACTTGGGAGCGCATGCACATTATCATTCCTAAGGTTCTTTTACTTTCCAATGTCTGCTCGAAAATTGCAACGTTTTTCAGTCTCATTATATCTTTCTCGCATAGTATATGAAAGGAGATTCCATTACTGAAGAGTATATTTACGATAAGGAATTGGAGGGAACGCCCAGACTATTCAAACTGTATTAAGCAGTAAATAAAACAATTTTGATAACAAAAACCCCCTAATGACCTTCCTAAATTAAGGTTTTGAACTATTTCGAAGAATGAAAGAATTAATCTATATTTTTAAGTCCAATTTGTAATATTCGTTTTCAATTAAAACGTGCAGTTAACGGTTATCTTCAACTGAATGAATGTATAAGGATTTGCTTGCTAAAGTCGGACAATTTAAACACAATGCACATTAAAAAAAAAGTCATTTGGTCTGAATTGAAGTCTTGGAGACGGCCTTGAAGGCTGGAAGCTTCTTTCCGACATTTGTGCTCGCAGATAATGGGTTCCTTTTCCGAGGCAGATGAAATACACGGAAAGAAGAGACGCCAAGTGATACGTTATAAGAGTATGCCTTGTGAATTTCGACTTAATGACATCCGCACTCCCACGTGCTACATCTGCTCCCCCACCTTTCATTACGCATGCCAGTCTTTCATCTAATGCACTCTATTTGTTGAATATTAAATTTCTCTCATTTTCATAAATACAACATGAATTACAGACTGAGATATAGTGTGCAAAAACAAAGGTAAACACATAAAAGTTGCAAAAAATTTAACGTGTTTTTCACACTTTGTGTTTCTTATTGCTTTAATATCCTCTTGAGATAGGTCTCGGGTTCACTGCATTATAATACATCCAAGAATCATTATCGAACTGGCGTCAGAAGGAGTAGAAAGTTGTCAAGAAAAATCGACATTCCTGTGAGTGCTTGACAATTTACATTCTGTGCATACGATACAATAAACCGTTTCTGCGCAGCCTACGTGGGCGCTTCTAAACAAGCCACATTTCATTCATCCTTATAATTTACCCGAGGATGGTATATATGTGTAACTATAAAAAAAAACGTAAAGTTTTGGCCACAATCATTTTGTAAATATAGAGTTTGACGTAGCGACCAGGAAATTCCAATTCATTGACAAAAGGTGTCCAAAACTTTCGATTAGCATAATTTTATCCAAACATTCTCAATAATTATTCTATGTATCTTCTTCAGCACTTGACATGTGAAAATCGTGTACCTTTATAAGAGAATGAATAAAACATTGAACGTGCCTATTTCTTACGTACTTTCAAGAGCAAAGGTTGCTTTTTAGGTATTCCTAACCATACAAATCTTGTTAGGTGCTCTTGTCTTGAAAAATTATCATAAAGAGCAGTGGAGTGGATTGGAACATGAGAGATTATAAAGCACACATTTTTAAGATATATATAAAGTTTTCTGTATGTATATGTTTTCGGAATTTGTTTTTGTTTTAAAGTATAGCAGATCATCAGATATATGATCGGTTTACAATGCTTTTGTTGTTTGTGAAAGAGGCATTTTCGAGTCAAATAGAGTACTGCAAGTCCACATGTGATGTGCAATAAACGTAAGAAAGTAATCACGAAAGATAACGAGCTCTTCTGAATAAACATAGTCACAAACTACACAGTGAAGAATGTAATTTTTTATCTTTAAATTCAGGAAACATCAATGTACGATACAAATACCTCAGGCATGAATCACGCACGACATTCTTATCATAGGACATTTCTAATTAAGGAACTATGATACTCTTGAGAAAATAAATTATTATACGCACAAAAAAAAGCTAGGCTTACTTTGACTGCGTCTTATTTTTGGTAATTTTCTTTGATTTAACAACTCCATTTAAGACTTTTTAAATAAAAATGCTGCGTCTCAATTAAGGATCAATAACCGATTAAAAATGAGCCCTTTTCATTCTTCTGAAATATATATGAAGCAAATAAAAATTGTAATATAGTCTCAAAAATAAGAATAACTCTTATATAAATAATAAATCAATTGAATAACTCTTCATAGAAGGTCTATGAAAACGAGCATGTAAACGAAAGCTCTGACCAGAAAATCATGATTATCTACTTATTATGCGTTCTTGATACTATCTAAAAAACGACATTCATTATAACGGTATCGATGATTACGAATTATCTATAAAACCAGTTTTGAGCGCTGCAACCCGTAAGCTGAATTGAATCCAAGTCAGTAGAGTAGATTACCCACCGACACCGTCATCTTTGTAATAAAAATGATAAATACATGTCCCATAAAGCATACTGCAATATTGTTATTTTGCATATAAAGAGTTTGCAGATTCCTCAGCCATTATTTTACGAACTTGGTAATCTTTAATTATATATTCCATCGCACTTTTTCATGTTTCAATTACCGCATGTACCATAAATATCTTTTAATTCAAATGTATGTATCCTATAGATCATATCCACTGTAAACAAATCGTAGCAGTCATCTTGCCTGCTGTCAGCATACAACTTGCAAGTTTCACGATTATAGGTTGAAAATAAAGTTGAACTTGGAATGGAAAGGTGCATTCAAGACAGATAATTCAAGATCCATAATATTAAGAGTCAAGATACTCTCCTGATGAATAGTTTAAGCAATTATGACCTTTAATTAACCTTTCAACATTCCCCAAGACAGTAAATTCCAGATATATTTTTGATCTAATGTTGGATAATTTGTATCAGGAACACAACCACATTCACAAATTTATATCTTGTCAATGGTCTTCAGGGTTTTTATCCAACTTCAGATAAAACATATCTCTGGGATTTACTGCATTATTGATATATCCAAGGAAAGATCAATAACCCGATACTATGAAATTACTTTCATGCTTTCAAAACATTGCCCAACAACAAGCCCAACGAAGATTGAATACCCGATGCAGATCTCTACGCATTTCTCATTGCGAATATATCGCAACCGGCTTTTCGTCATCGCGAGGATAATAATGAAGAAGGCGTGTTGTCAAGATTATTTCCTCAAGGCGTGACATTTCCCCATACCGAAAAACTAATTTCCGGCTTCGACATGTGCTTCCCATTTCTCATTCTGCAACTTTACCGCAATCTCGGATCCAAAAGAAAGTTGGGAGCATAAAAACGCACATGGGGGGGTACAATTTTTAAGACACACTTATACGACGAAATAGTATGCAAAATGGTGTATGACGCGTGTGACTTGTGCATACGATGAGAGCACATGCGTTCTGTCCTGGTCGAGCAACTATTGGTAACCGTAACCCAACTCGCTCCCAGGACTCGCCAAGGATGTTGGTCTGATGCTCTCAGAGAGGTAAGAGGAATTGAGATGGGGAGAGAGAAGGAAGGGATTTATCCCAGAGCTCAAGAGTGGTCCAGCAACTCTACACAAAACAGAAGAGGCGCACATGGGAACACACATTGCCATCTTCTCATGTGTGGATCTTGATTCTTGACAAACACAGTCAACCATGGCGTACTACCCAGTACTACCTAAACACCGTTCTTCGAGAGACGCGCATTAAAAAGTCCATTGAGAGATGGGATTTCTTGATATTACGACACGTTTGGTATTAGGCGTGAATATCGTTTCACGTTTGTCCTCTTATTCCCTTTTAAGTCCAAGACTCGACTATTTATATATTATAAAGTGGTCCAAAATAAGTGACTGTTTGGATTTACATGGGCGGCGGCATATAATACTAGCTGAAAAAATATACCTAATTTTTTTATTTTCTGCAGTCATTTTTCAGCTCTCGAAAAGCAGGTAGAAATACAACTTCCTTTTCAAGTTCAACTTTCCATAAGAAATTATGAACCAATTTATTCCATATGGGAGTTATTTGTTTTCACATATTTCAAGATGGATTATGTCAACTTTTCATATATATTATTAAAAAATTTCACGCCAAAGTAGAATTCTGCCAAAATCGCAATATGTGCAGACTTATCGCTTTGGTTAAGTTTGTGTGAAGTGCAATTTTTACAGAGTATTCTTTAAACCTCTCAGAATAAATTTGGAAAAGGCCAGCTCAAATGGTCAAACATTTACAATGAAGAAAGGCGTTTGAAAAATGGGGGGAAAATTATAATTTTACCGTAGGTAAAAAAAAATACCCGTAGGTTCACAGGTAATGATTTTATGACGAGTGCAATAAACCGCCGAGTCGAATCCAGTCGGAGTAACTTGCTAACAATAAGACCTCCCTCCAGTGGCCTCGCAGCTTAATCTTTAGGATGGACTCGCCGTTTTGTCACTTTAACTTTAAAAGGAATCTTTCAAACATTTTCGAGGGCTGAAAAATGACTACAAAAAAAGGTACATTTTTTTCGGCTAGGCTATACGTATTTGCCGTCGCCCGTGAAAAAACCAAAGAGTTTCTTATTTTAGATTTAGAACACTCTATAATTATTGTATTATGCATTAGCAAATTGGAGATGACACGGCTTAATTTTATTAAACCGTAACTGAATTTTCAGTAACTTTTTTTGGCAAATATTAAAAAATGTATTTAAAAGTTTCGAAATTTCGCATGCTCAATCATATTTGGGATTTATTGAAAATGAGTTTTGATTAGAAAGACCTATTAATAATTTCAAACTTGTTTTCAAAGCTTGATTGGTAAATTAATTTTAATAGATTCATCCGTAAATATTTAAAGCCATAAGGCTAGCAGCTGTGGAATTCTATGTAGAAATTCATAACAGAAATGTTGTGAGTTATCGCTGATATTAGATAATTTAATCATCATCAAGTGGCTCTTGAATTCTAATTAAAGATTCATGAAGAATTTCATTCTATTTTTTTTAACATACCAGAAATGTTTCCTCATCGCAAATAAGTTTGTTGGTTAAGTATTTGTATAAGGAAGCCAAGCAACGTGGGCGGAAAATCCTTTTTGGTTTCGGAAGTCAGTAGGGTTTCAATCGTGGCAGAAGCCTTGTCAGATACTATATGATCGGTGACTGTTAGTCACACATGAGTGATTAATGAGATTCCGAAAGACGTTTCTGTTTGAATTTAGATGAGCTTCTGTTGGGTGTAATGCTCCATCAATAACTGGACCCATTTTCACACATTCCTTTCCATTGAATTCTCCAGATTCCTTTAGATTGGCAATTTTAACCATAAAAGGAATCACATAAAATAGGTATACTCTTGATAAATCAACTTGAGTTAATTTCTCAATTTTCAAGGATATTGTAGGACGTAGGTTGAAGTTATTAACAAAATGAAAACGGATTTATTCACTTTTGATTTAGCAAAGCCATAATCCACACATTATTTATCTTCTACAAATATAAACTTACAATTTCCTGCTTACGCATGGAATCAGAAAATCATTTTATACATGATTACTAGAGTTTCAATTGAAAAAAGTTTATGTTTTGTAAAATTATATATTATAAGAGAATTCGAGAAGAAAGATTTTTTTCGCTAACTGATTTTGATAATCGGATTGATGATAGTCCAAACATAAAGAAACTCTAATTATCTCAATTTTTCTAAAAAATGGATTTATCAAGTTTTGTTCACCTATACTTCTCAGATAAGCATCGGATAAAATACCTAGACAATTTCACATCATCACGTTACTAAGAATTGTCTTTTATCTTATTGTTGAAGACTCTTTTATTACAAAATTCTCACAGGTTCCTGGAACTCTCCACAATATTTTTTATCTACAAGCAAACTGTTATTAAGAGCAAATGAATATAGGAGGAGTATTCTTTAGGATTCTCTAAACGGAAGGATCTTTTTCCTGTGAAAAAACACTCGTTAGTGTATTTTGCAAGATATGAGCCAATTGTATTGCTGATGGGATATCTGCCAAAAGTCAATTCAGGAGGTGAAAATCCTGTTGTATAGTTTTTCATGGTACTGATTACGAAATTGATCAATTTTAGATTTTCATCCTACTGTTTACTATTATCTTCCATTGATGTCTTAATTAGATTTTTTAAAATTGAATACATTCTATCTGTATTACTGTTTACCTGTGAGTGGAAAGGTGTTTTTATATGCTTAATATTTAATACTTCTTCAAATTGTTGCATTAATTCCGACAGGAAATTTAGCAGACAATCCTGCTCACAGAACAGTTTAGTTTAAAGTTCTAAACTCTAAACTCTTGAAAATTTTCTCAAAAATTAATGAAAATGACCCGAGACTGAACTCGCATGCCAAAGTGTTTGATTTATGAACAAGTTTTCTCAAAAGTTTTCTTAACCGAGAATTGTAATTTAACACAGAAGCCGCTCACTGGATTTTAAATGTTTATAAACTGCTACCGGAATTTGTATTGATGACAAAATTTGATGCCGTGGTAATCTCTTAGAGCCATGAAGACTTGATATTTTGATATTTTAAGAGGATTTTCAGTCAATTAGTTCAACAGAATTCTAATTCTGGTTTACTAAAATTGGAGAATAGCTTTATCCGATAGTCTATATAATTGATAAATACTGACAGCAAAATCAATTAGTTGGAATCAAGTCTGCAAAAAATGGAACGATATAAAAATATCAATTTGCTCCATTTTCGCATTCTCATGACGTTCGAAAGCGAGGCAAGAGAACCGGTCCCGTAAACGGTCAACCCGAGAGATTCATTTTGGGTCTTTGCGGGACCAACAGCGTACGGCTGTCACTCGTTTCTGCCTTTTTGCTCAAAAATGAAATAAAAACAACAATCTCACGTGCACCAAAAAACATACGTAAAGGTCATAATCAAAATATAATCAGACTTCTTCCGTAGGTTTACAACAGTGATTTTTCTCAATGATTTCATTCTACAATTAAATCGAAAAACAAACCCGCAGCTTCACTTCCACTCGTTGAAATTACTGACCTCAAAACAACAACCACGTGTAACACACACAAGATATCAACTCATCTCAGCTTAATAAACTCAATTAAAAACTTTTGGAATGCAAACAGACAAATCTCGCTCCAGATCCAAAGGTCGAGCAATCGCGCGTCTACAACAAATTGATAACAATTGGCCAGGAAGGGTTTTTTTTTCGAGCAACTGATACACAAACTTTGAACTTGCGGTAAACTTGTGAAAATTATAGGGAAGCTTCGATATTTGCTGGCATTCGAGGTTGGAAGCAAATTCGAATACACACCTGTCTTTCGAGTGGGCGAATCTTGTCGAAAAAGAGGGCAAGCTGGCAGAAGAATCCTAAACTGAAACCGGTAGGCACTTTTTGTAGCACACACACAACAACACAAAATAACGTTTTTCTCGGCGGTCTCGGCTTCACTCGCGCACGGAAAATTCACATAAGCGCGTGCGTACGCTTTACGCTAAACTAAAATCTCGGTAAACTTTGCCGGTCGAGTCTTCATCTTCGTTCCATTCGACCCAACCCTCCCCTTCACCAGTCCTCCCTCCCCACTTTTAGAAGCACTCGTGTGCTACCAACAACCTGGAGTCCTTCCTTGGAAATCCTCCTTTACACGATATCCACTGTTTCCGCGTACTTTTATTTCCTCAAATTAATGAAAATCCTTCCCCATCCTTTCACAGCGAAAGCACCGTAATCACTGAAAACCGCTTCTTTCCTCGTATTTAAATTTCAAATCCACCAATCGGGAGAGCTCCGGTCGCTGACGAAAAAGTTGAAATTTCAACTGCGCCAAACTTTTGAATCGTGTCTAAAACTGATGAGATCAGTTTTATTCAATAAGCCATTTTTTTATAGTTTATGGTTACTTGAGTATTTGTATTTTTTTCGAATGTTTGTTGCCAAAATTGTTTAAAAAATCAGAGAAAAGGAAGCGTCTTCTGCCTCTTCTTTGCGGTAAACAGCAGTGCAGAACATTTTTGTAGGTTATGTACTCGTGAGCCGAAACGACCGAAACTTGGCATTAGGTATTTTAGGTTGAGTGGGGGAAATCCAAGATGTCTGCACGCTGAGGGCCAAACAATAATACTGTTTGCATGGGACAAAACTTTATTTTTTTAATAACTTGGAAAAAGAGGATTTTTCATGATAAGCAAAAGAGATCAGTTTTCATACGAGAATAATTTTCTATTAAAAATGATGGAATTTAAAACCGCATAGTTCAATTTTAAACTAAAAAGGGAAAATTTTCAATTAACAGAAAAACGAATTTTTAACAAAATTGTAAAATTTTCCTCTATAGAAATGAATTTTCAACCAAACAAAATGGAATAGTTGAACTGAAATGATGAATCTTCAAACGTAAGAAAGAATTTTAAACCAAATATTTGAAATTTCAACGCGAAAGATTGATTTTCTATCAAAGAGGCGACTTTTCAATTAAAAAAGATAAAATTTTAACCAAAAATGAAATAGTTCAATTGTCAGTATAAATATAATTTCAAACTAAAAATAATTTTTAAGGCCATGTGACGAATGGGTCACGTGACCGGATTCCTACCTTACCGACACTTTTTATTTGTCAACTCATTTTCACACGAATAGTCACATCGGGTTGAAAATTTGGGATAATAAATAAGTAGCACTAAGAAAGACGGCTCTGGCCCTAAATTGTAATAATCATGAAAACAAATTTGTTTGTGGAAAAATTGTTTTTTGCTTTTTTCATGATTATTACAATTTAGAACCAGAGCCGCCTTTCTTAGTGGTTCTTATTTATTAACCCAAATTTTGAACTCTATGTGGCTATTCGTGTCAAAATAAGTTGACAAATAAAAAAAGTGCCGGTAAGGTAGGAATCCGGTCACGTGACCCACTCGTTACATGACCTTAACGAAAAAAAAAACAAGTTTTAAGAAAATATTTCAATTTTCAACCAAAAAGATGAATTTTCAAACAAATAATTTTCTACAAAGAAAACGAATTTTCAACTAAAACCAAAAATTAATTTGCAAAGAAAATAAATATTTTACAAAAAAGTTTATTTTTCAAACAAACATGTTATATATTTAGAAAAATAATTTAAAAAGAAAAGAATTTTCAACAAATTCGGTAAATTTTCTACCATTTTCAAACAAGGAGAATAATATTCTACCAAAAATACGAATTTTCAAATAAATCCTTTCAAAAATAAATTTTTAACCAAAAAATGGAGTAGGTTAATTTTCAATTAAAATTACAATTTTCAAAAAAAAAAAAAAACAAGTTTGAACAAAATAGTTCACTTTTGAACTAAAAAACATAAAGTTTCAACAAAAAAATGGAATACATAAATAATCAGTTTAAAAAAATTATTTTAAAAAATTTGAATAAAATCGATAAATATTCAACCATTTTTAACCAATAAGAATAATATTCTACCAAAAAAAGATGAATTTTCAACCCCATAATTGAATTTTCAATTAAAAAAGATAAATTTGTAACCAAAAATTGAATAGTTTGATTCTCATTAGAAAAATATGTAATATTCAACCAAAAATAGGTGTTCTAATAAAATATGTAGCTCAATTTTTAAAAAGAGAAATTGATTTGCAACTGAAAAAAATGAATTGAAAAAAAATGATATAGTTGAATAATTAGTTGAAAAAATATATAATTTTCAACAAAATAGGTAAATTTTCAACCATATAGTTGAATTTTGAACTAAAGAAGATAAATTGTTAACCACAAATGGAGTGGCTAAATTTTCATTCAATTGATTTTCCGAAAAATAAACTAGTTTTCATCAAAATGGATGAATTATCAACAAAAAAAATATTGATTTTCAACAAAGAAACAATAATTTTCTACCAAAAGACAAATTGTCAGTTGAAAAAATTAATTTTCAACAACAAAAAACACAATTTTATAAAAATAGTTAAATTTTAAATAAAATAAATTAATTTTCAAACAAGAAGAACAATAATTCTCCACCAAAAAAAAAATGAATTTTCAACTAAAAAAAAAATACATTTTTTAACTGAAAATTTTGTATATACTTCAGTTTCTAGTTTGATGAATTAATTTTTAGTCATAAAAAAAATAATAACAAGTAGTTAAAATTTAAACCATAGAAATTAAATATTAACAAGAATAGATGAATTTGCAAAATAGAAGAATAATTTTCAACTGAAAAAGATTTTTTTTCAAGCAAAAGAAAAACGAATTTTCAACAAAATAGTTTTTCTTCAACCGAAAAGATCATTTTTTAACTGAAAATAATATTTTTTAACGAAAAGAGACGAATTTTAATTACAATACATAAATCTTCAACCAAATGGTTGATTTTTCATCTGAAAAAGATCAATTTTCCTTTCATTGATTTTCATCAGAAAAAAAACTAATTATCATCCAAATTAATTCTTAAACAAGAAGAATACTTATCTACCAAAAAGATGAATTTTCAACTAAAAAAAAGTACATCTTTTAACCGAAAATTTTATTATATACTTAAGTTTTCAGTTTGAAAACTCACTTTTTTTTTTAATTTCAACCAAAAATAAATTTTTAACCAAAAAGGTTAATTTTCAACTAAACGAGGTGAGTTTTTATTAAGATGGGTGAATTTTTAACCAAATGGTTGATTTTTCAACTAAAACAGATCAATTTTCATTTCATTAATTT
>CAKNXH010060115.1:0-37427 GCA_932178445.1 Andricus quercusramuli
AAGTCTTTCAATGAGATATTCTACAGTTTAAGACAATTTAAAAAAAACAGGCAAATGTCTATGTTTAAATTTTGGGACCACAAAATTTGTAATATCGTAATTAAAAATTGACTAAAATAAAACCAAACTAAATTCTCTATGGAAAGTTAGGAAAATATACAACAGAGAAAGTTTTTGAAAATCCAAGCAGAACTCTGTTGAAAAGTAGCTCACGATGATTCTAAATGTGCATTGTTAATTAATATATTTTTCCATATTGATACCACGTTGATCTATTTTCATGTTAAGATTTAAAAAAATCTTATTTTTCTTAACTTTGTTCAAACCATCGGTAAGCAATATTTGAAAACTGAAAATAGACTAGTTCATGTTGAGAGTTCCTCAATATGGCCTTCTTATTGTTGCAACACAGTTGAAAATTCAACACCATTAACGCATTTTATCAAAAATCTCTGTTATTCACGTTTTCCACGTTTATAACTATTTTAAGTTATTATGTGCAGTTCTGAATAATTTTCTTTCTACCATGCAATAAGATTTCTACGACTGAGTTAGGAAATATCTCGACGACTCAAATTAGTAATTGTCTACCAATCTTTAGTGGCTCACTTTCCACTAATCGAATCTGAAAAATTTCATTAGTACTTAATTAGTGGGATTTCAACAATTTAGATTCAGACGGCACAAAAGTTTAAAAACTAAAATATACTTCTTTGAGTATTTAAGCTGATGCTTCTTCTGACATTTCCTCGCACGACATTCTCGTGATATTTTCTCGTACGACAAGCCATTATTTGATCACAGCCTTATAAAAAATATATTTTTCATAAACCTCCACAGAAAACACTAAAAATAAAATTTGTTGCTGGAAATTTTTTAGAGCGATAAAGTTTTGTTCAGCCAACTTCCCGTCTTTCAAAATATATGTGTTTATCATGGAAAAACAAAAGAAAGTTTAACCGGTATTTGTGTGATGTTTATCCTGTGAAGTTAATTTTTGTTGCAACGAATCTTTCGCCGGAAATCGATGTAAAGTTTATCTTCTGTTTTTTCTGTGTCCGCTCCCCTATAAACCACAATTTTCAAGTTATCTTGAAATGTGCTGCCGCAATGACAAGCGGTATTTTGACAATATTTCATCCTCTTCCTACTGTGCTCAAACTTATGAATATTACGTGAAGCCTGAAAATTACATATATGAAGCTCAGTAGTGTAATGGTAATGAAATAATGGTAATCGAAAGTCGCTCAGGTAATTGCAACAACCTTGATTTCATTTTCAAGTTCTGTCACCTAATTATACGTATATTATAAAACATTCATAAACAAACACAACTTTGGGATGAAACATAAAAAATGTATTCTATCTTAACATTTGTCTGCATGACTATGTGATATCTACCTGAAACATCTATTGAAATGATATAATCATAACCAACCCTAGACCATATGCCAAAGAAATATTTCTTCAAATAATCGAGTCATCATTAACACTTCTGTATGCACTAATATGGTCCCGGGATTACGAAGATCTTGGTTATTTTCTAGAAATCCTGGTCAATTTTCATTGAAACTTTTTTTTCGCAACAATTTCATTCATTTTATTAACCATTTTTTTTATGAAATCCGTTTTAGCATCCCTGAACAAAAATAAGACTTTTCTTCCTGTTGCAGTTTTTTTCAAGATAAACCATTTGCAATATGCAGCGTTGCAAGCAAATCATTTTTTATATCGAGATTATACCTTCCGAAAGCAAAAAAAATCTTCCGATCAACTAAAAACTACCCTCTGTGGATTGTTGTTAAAAATTTCGAATTCTAAGAGCAAATCGTCTAGAATCTTCATTTGTCGATAAAAAAATCACCCAGTTCAACCAATCGGTTATGAACAGCTTTTTTTTATGCAGGTCTTCTTCTGCTAATATCTAGTGGTTCACTTTTTGCTAATTGCATCTGATGATTTTCATCAGTACTTAGTTAATTTGTACCAATTTTTATTCAAAGCGCAAAACTGCTTGAAAACTGAAATATACTTACTACTTCTTTGAAGACCCTGGAAATCGAGTGTTTTATAAAAAAAGTCTATTTTTCATGTAACAATTAAAAGAAATAATTTTTCTTCGACGTCATTCAGGGGCGAAGGTGGGTGTAGGTGGTTAGGGCTGGATAATATCATGAAATGCAGACTTTAAGTAAAATTAAACTGTAAATAATATAATATCTTCTGAACAATTCGCCCCCGAATTCTTGCGTGCAATATTCACGTCGAATCAATGTAATAGTACAATTTTCGGCAGCATACTCCTAAAGTAGTACTCTGTATATCACTTGACAATATAAAAGCTCTCTATGTATAAAAAAAAAGATTATACCCAGGTGATTTTTCAACTACTATTAGAAATTTTGAAGTAGGAGTCAATCTTTCAGTTGAAAAAATTAATAAATTTTCGAACAAAAGCAATTATTTTTTAACAAAATAGTTATATTTGCAACCAACCGGATGAATTTTCAAGTAAAGTGCAAAATCCTTATAAAAAAATGACTTTTTAACCAAATTGTTAAATTTGATGAACAACAGATATGAACATAGATGAATTTATGATTAGCGGAACAGTTGATGACTTGTCAATAATTTTTTAAGAATTTTTTACTTTTTTGAAGAAAGAAGATTAAGTTTTGACAAAACAGTAAAAGTTCCAACACAAAATATTAATTTTTGAAGGATCAGAATTATTTTGTACTGAAAAATACGAATTTTCAACGGAATAATTTAAGTTGCAACTGAAAATGATTAATTTTCCAGAAAATAGTTCAATTTCCTAGCAAAGAGACGAATTGCAATCAAAAATTATGCATCTCCAGCCAAAAAGTTGATGTTTAACAAAGTAGTTCAACATTCAACCAAGTGGTTGTATTGGCAACCGAGAATATCAATCTCGCACCCATAAAAAATAAAGTTTGAACAAAATACATGACTTTTCAACTGAATATATCTTAATTTTCAAACAAAAAAGACGAATTTGAAACAAAATAAATGAATTTTTAAACAAAATTGTTGATTTTTTAAGCGATGATTATAAGATATTATATTTTTTACTGTTTAATTTTACTTAAAGTCTGCATTCCATGATATTGTCCACCCACAACCACTTACAAACACCAAAACCTTTTGAGAATTCACCACTCATTTGGGCAGGGGTCCCTAGTTTTCGTATATGGTGTGTTCGTCCATTAATGAAATCTGTGAAAAATTATTTCTTTCAAATGTTACATAAAGAATAGATTTTTTTTCGAAAGAAGCGACAGTTAAACTTGTTTATCCAGTCAAATTTGGTAAAGATTCGTTTAACAAACATATCATTTCCTTTCAAGAAAGACTAGATGACTTTAGATATTTGTCCCGAAAACGCCATCTCACCTTTTTTCAGGTTTTCCATTTCTATTACCATCTTTAATAAATTTAAATAAATAAATAAATATATATATATATATATATATAGCCCTTGATAAAATTACATAATTCTAGCAAACTGTACGTAGTTAATAGTTAAAAATCTTAAACACAGTAATATTATTTTGTGTGTCCTTTAAGAAACAACAATTCGTGACCTTGACTCTTTTTTTATATTGCGTTACATGGCTAGAAAGATGAATTTTTATTATTTTTCTAGCATTTTTGTTGGGTATAATCACAACCCTTGCAGAGTGTCTACTTGTCTAGTGATTAGCCAATTCGAAATCTCCGGGGTTTCCCCGTTGTATCTCGTTGTTTGCCAATTTTTCAAGAATATATTGCAAAAAAGAGGAAATTTCAGCGATTCCTTCAAATCTGAATGAAACTCAATATCAATATTTTTCAACGTTCTTGGGAACATTTGGAAAATAAATTTCTATGAAATCGCACCATTTAATTACCAATATTTTAAAAATGTTTGCTTGTATGATGCAACATGCTTCAAGTTGATACAAAAATGTTGGACAAAATTGTAATATTTTTTCTGCTGAAAGAAATATTTTTGTAAAATATATAAAATAGGTAATCGTGAGGTTTCTATCCAATTTTTTAAAAATATATGAATGATTGCCAAAATGTTGACCATTTTACACAATACAATTTTCGCAAACATAAAAAGTGCCAGGCCGCATAATATACATTTTTTAAATCAAGGGTTACCCAAGAGAGTTTGAAAATATCAACCTAAAAGATAAAGGAACGTATTTGCGATGGATATAAATTTTTCACAAGTAGCTGAAGTTTGCGTGGCAGCGACATTTTAATGAACTTTACAAAATGTACGCTGAATGGATAAGAATATTTCAAAACAAGGAAAAAAGTAATATTTTCACGACCATTACAAAAAGTATTACGCAAGAATAGCGATCTATTTTAACGTTTGGAATCGACGTTGCTAAATTGTTCAATAACTGAATTAAAAGCTTGACAAGATAAAAAACATGTGGGACAGACATGAGCTTCAAAATTAATAAATAATATATACTTGAAATCGAAAAATCTCTTGGGAAGGAAATATGTTGTTTTTGTAGAGGAAATTAGGCGTTAAGTATTTTTCCAATTTGCGAAAAAAAATTCTAAGAAGTTATGCGTATTTGAATTTTTTGCTTTATTTTTCAAAAAACATGCAATCGAATTTTATATTTTTTCTTGGAAACAATGACAGATACGAACAAATGTTTTTTACGATAAGTTTTCAATGATTTTCAGTCTTTTGTCATATCTTTCACTGTTTATGAGGAAAATTGAAAAATTACATTTTTCGAAAAGAAAAATGATCTCGGCTTCAAAAATAGTTTAGCCCGCCTTTTTTAATTTTGCGGCTGATTACGAAAGAAAACGATGATCGCTATTCCAATAAAAAAAAATCTGAATCATATCAAAAGTTATAGAGGTTTAAAGACGAAAACTCGGGTTTTTTGAAAAAGAAAGCACAAAATTTAAATACGCATAACTTCTGAAAGCTTTTTTTCTTTGCAAGTCGGAAAGATACTTATCGCCCAATTTCATCTCAAAAACAACATATTTCACTTTCGACCGATTCTGCGATTTCAAGTAAGAAATTTGTCTGATTTGAAATAGATTTGGTCCGGTAGATTTCCATGGAAGTCATAACCAGGGGTTTTTCCGAGTAACAAAACACAAAGGTGAAAGAACTTGAAAATATGATAGAAAATTTGAAAATCTTATTAAATTGGTAGATATCCATGAAACTCAGTGAAAGGTGGGTTTGCGAGAAACAAGATACGAATTTGAGGTGATAATTCAAAAATTCAGAAAGTTGGTATGAATTTTGAAAATTGTATTAAAATGGTATACTTTCTTGTAAATGAATACGAAGGCGTTTGAATTGAGGAATACGAATTTTAGATCAAAAACCAAAAACTCAAAAAAAGAGACTTGATGTTTTGAAATTGCATCAAGTTGTTAAGGAATTGCGAACACCTAAAATATTGATGTTGCTGAATGATGAAGGTTTTAAACAAGAGGTTGACGATACATAAGAAACTGGCAGTACATGCTCAGGCATGGGACGATATTATTCAGCTTAAAAGAACTCTTAAACCAGCAAAAGTTGCAACTGTCTTTCTTTAAAAGAAGCACCTTATCCCGGGCGATAGTTATGCCATATGGGTGCGGTTTAAATTGGAACTTGAGAAAATGAATTCGCTTTTGCCTAAAAAATTAATCAGAGCAAATTGTTAATAAAAAATCTGTTAATGAGATTTGATACTTTTGAAAACGGGCAATGTGTTTGTAATTTAATGAGCAAAGTTCATATAAAAAGAATCCATATTTTTTTTAGAGTAAAATTTTTGGTGAATTTAAAAAATATATAATTTTCGCTTATTGTAGATCGAAATTAAAAACAGAAATTAAGATTGCAATCGACTTCCCTCAGCTTAAAATTTCCCTAACTTAAAAATTTGGATTCCACTCGATATTCAAGAATTTTTAACTGAATAGAATTGTTCTGTGACTCAAAACCTTCCTTTTACTTACTTTCATGAAAATTTACTAATCAAATACAATTTTCAAAATTTGAGTCAAATATAGGAATTTTAAAATGTTGACCCCGCATTTGTGTTCTGTAACTCCGATAACCATCTGGTTACGACTTTCATAGAAATATACCCATTTGAACAAATTTCCCAAATTTGAGTTAAATTTCAGACTTTTGACCACAAATTTGCATTCTAAGACTCGAAAAGACCCTGGTTATGGATTTCATGGAAAACTACTTATTTAGTAACATTTTCAAAATTTGGGTCCAGTTTTGTAATTTTGAAATTTTGACTCAAAATTCATGTTCTGGGACTCAAAAAAACCCTCTCGTTATAACTGTCATGGGAATCTACCAATTTGATAACAGTTATCAAATTTGAAGTCAGCTTTTTAAATTCTTTTATTTTGACGGCAAATTTGTATTCTAAGGTTCGAAAACACCCTGGGTTATGACATTCATGAAAATATGATAAGGTACCGATTGAATGAAATTTTCAAAATTTGAGCCAAATTTTGTAATTTTTTTTATTTTGACCATAAATTCGTGTAATATGACAACTCTGCTTTAAATCAAACATTTTTGGGTTAAAAATTGTATAAGTTTCAATTTAAAAATGTTTAAATTCAAAACAGTTCGACTTTGAATGCTTTAATTTGCAATGCAGATGTGATTACTTTGAATTAAAAATTCGTTTTAAATTGCAATGACCTTAAAAAAACTTTCAGGAACCTGGAAGAACACAGAAGTTTTTTTCCTATGCATTAACTCTGTCACCCCGGTAAGATTTCCAGCTTTATTGAAACAATTAGAATGTATTATAACAAAATTTGTGAATAGGTCAGTTCACCTCGAAAAATATGATGTATTCACAAGCTAAAGCCACTAAATGAAGAAACAAGAATTATTTACTAACTACATTTATTCAACCTGACATTATTCATGCTCAAAATAGTCTCTTGCAAAAGATCCTTTGAAAGAAAGAATTGGCCTTAAAAATTATTCTTTGAAAAGAAAAAAGTCATTTTAACTTACCTTGGACATATTAGAAAAAATTTCCTATTCTCTTAAAATCTTAAAAAATTCTGAAAAAGCTTATGAATTTCGTGTTCGAAATCTTCAAACATCTACATTTTGTTAACCTTATTCAAAAATATTTTCAAGATTTAAATCATCTCAAAATCTCTTCAAAATTGTAAAAACTTTTAAATATCTTTTGAAATCATTCAAAGTTTTACTAAAAAATTTTAATATCGATAATATCGATATATCGATTCTATCACACACACACGCAAAATATGGTTTTTGTTAAAATCAGTTCCCTGAGCAAAAATTCATTCTTGGGGATTAGCAAGTCTCGGACATTTTAGTCTATCATACAAACATAACAACTCTGAATGATACATTATTGCCCGGTAGAACTGATGAATCCTTTTGAAAACTTAAATAAATATAAATAATCTGAATTTTTTTACTAGATAAGATAGATGGATAAAATTTATTAAACAAATTCAGAAATGAGATACAAAAGAAATAGCACATAAAATAACTAAAATAAGATATGATTCACACTAAAAAGCAAGTTTGCGCAATTCCACTTAATTTTCGCTCCTTGTAATGTGCCCGCTGGCTTTTACAAGGGGGTCTCGAGTTTACGCTCGCTTTGGTTGTTTTTGAATAGTTCAACCTGTTTTTTCCAGTCAAATATAGTGAAGGTTCGTCGAAAAAAAGGTATTATTTTTCCTTAAGGAATACTAGATGACACTGGCTATTTGCTCCGTAATCTCTATATACGTAGAGACTCTTAAATCATTGCGGAAATACGGAATGTTGGCGGAAGTGATACCAACTATTTACAAGTTTCACGAAAACGCCATCTGACTATTTTCAGGTTTCTCATTTCTATAATCATCTTTCAATTAGTACACAGCGAGAAAAAAAGAATAAATGTGATTTTTTACTGTTTTAAAACTTTAAATCGATTTTCCCACACTTCACATTTTCAAAGCCGGTAGAGGCTGTCATTTCAAATCCACTGTACGGATCCTATCAAAAATTTGTACATTACTTCTCTGTATAATACAAGACGTAACCCTGTCGAGTTTTCTTAAAATTTTGTTGTTATTTTTTATTTAACAATAACAATTTGACCGATTTTTTAAGCAAAAATCGCGTTTATCGCTTTTTAGTGTTACCAAAATTTGGAAAATCAGTGAAAAAAAAGGTCGACAAAGTTACCTGGGGAAACTCATGAAATAACAAAAACAGTATGATTTTTTAATTTGTGATGATCGAGTGCCGAGAAACGACCTCCATCGCAAAACACCTTTTTTCGAGACGTCTCCGGAAATTGGCTGAAAACGTCTTAGTTTTCGATATTTTTCACTGAAAATTTAACAAAATGTTTTTAAAATGATAAACTACAATACTGTAATTAGCTAATTTTAAATACATTACCTGTATCGAAAAAAAAATGATTGAAAAAGGATCTTTTTACATTCTCATCTAGAGGAGGTATTAGATTTGTGTAAAATTCGACCCCCCTCCCCGGGTTTTGTCAAATGACCACGTTTTGAGACCCCCTGAACCCAAAAAACAGGTTTTTATGAATGTGTCTGTATGTATGTATGTATGTATGTATGTATGTATGTAGGTATGTCTATCTGTGAGCCCGATAAGTTTCGAGAGAATTGATTGATTTGATTGTCTTTTGGTATACATTTTTAGAAACTAAAGATCAAGTTCGTTAGCTAGCCATTTTGGATGAAAATTCAAAAAGTGAGAGCATTTTGAAAATTTTTGAGACCATTTTTGTTAAAACTTGAAAATTATATGTGCGGCTGTTCATAGTAGTCGAAAATTCAAACAATTTATTCTCATGACATTTTTCGATAAAATAAAATTTTCAGAATTACACCATTTTCAAAATCCAAAAGAAGAAACGAAAATGAACATTTTCAGGCAAACAACGCACGATACGAAAAAAAGTCATGAGAAAAATGTTTCTTTTTGCACGCCCCACAATATTATCCTAACGACTTTTCGAATTTTTTCGAAAACTCGAAAATTCAAATTTTTATTGCACAAAAAATGCTGAAGGCTGGGGACCTTCTCAGCATAAAACGACAACCACTTGCGACTCTCTCGATTCCCATTCCTTGCCCCCCCCCCCGGCCGCATCTTAAGGTAAGAGAATTACGAGAAACTATGCACGTAAGGAAACTAGATATTCTATGTGTATCAGAGACAAAGAAAAAGGGTTGGGAAAAATCTTTCTGATTGTATGACTTATTAGAAAGATACCAAAATATACGCTGAAGTGAAGGAATTTTCTTCTTCATTTTACATCAAATACAAATTTAGTCATTTTTATATGAAGAACATAGAACATGACATATGATCGTTGCCAAGCGCGACAACCAAATCGGGCGCCGCAAGCGCGCTTAAACTTTTGAGTTTTTATTATACGATGAACAGAAACGAGCGTGGAGCGCGCGGTTTACATTATTTTTAAACTGAATGTGGAGCGCGAAGCGCGAGTGTCTTGATGAGAATGTGTTTCTTAACGTCGATAGAACCTTAAGTAAATTAGTTCTTTTTTTTATGTAAAACGTACATAATGAAACAAAAAGCAGGTCATAACGATGAAGCTTACAAAGAGAGTATTGGCCCGCGAAGCGCGCAAGCGAGCACATGAAGTGCGAAAGCCCAGAGGAACCGAGATTAAAGCGTCAGGCAAATGTGTCCGAGCGCGTAGCGCGAGGTGAATACACTGTCGAGCGCGAAGCGCGAGATCCAACAGGCGCTCGCCCTAGGCGCGCTCAAACTTGCAAGCGAAGCGAGCCGCGCGCGACGATAATGTGCCCGTGAAGCGCGCAGATTTCTGAAACTTAATTTACCATACCCACCCCTTACATATATAAAAAGCCTTGAGTAAATTCATATGATTCCAGATTATATGTTATAAATACTGAGCATGAAAATCTAATTATCAGAGGTTGATGAATAATTACAACTTGAAGTACATTTTTTTACATAAAAAGTGGATGAGTAAACTTAATTTCTCCATTATTCGCTGATTCATAATTAAATACAAAAGTTATAGGTCTGTCGAAGTGACAGGTAAAGAAATTTTCAGTCTATTTAATAAATACAAAAAGTATAATTTATTTAAAATAAACTATACAAAACAGAACTTCAACATTTTGATGATTAAACTACACGTATTTTAACATTTAATGATAACTCAGGTAATTTATTTGGCCGCTCAAACACAAAAAACAACATTTTTCTAAATATTATAATACTCTTAATTAGAGTTAATAAGCAATATGGTGATTTATTTAAAGGCATTTATTCAACTTGAAAAATGATCAGTTCATTCGTTGAAACTGAACTGAATAATTGCAGAAAAGAGATAATAACTTGTTTCTAATTCTTTTTCATGTGAAGTTTTTTTGATCGAACTGCTGAGGCATCAATATTTGCACATTTTTTTGGTCCCTTTTTATATTTGAGACTCTTGGATTGTACACTTTTTCCCTCAGTTGTAGGTTGCTCATTTTTATCATCTGCTTTACTTTTTCTTGATTTTACACATATATTTTTGGATAAAGTGTAGTTTAATTGTCCTTTTGAAAAATGTTTGCAAACTTTACCAGCAATAAGGGTGACTTCCCATGGCAGCGTCAATCTTGGCGCAAAACTTAAAACGTCAAATCAGTAGATAATTCAGTCAATGATATTCTCCTAGTAATCCACAGAAACACAGTCATTGGCCGCAATGTCTGGTGATTTGCGGTTTTGCGTTTTGCGCCAAGTTTGACGCTGCCATGGGAGGCCACCCTAATAAACCTGGTTAGAAACCGTAATATTTTCATTATGGAGCTTACCATTATGGAGCTGACATTTATAACTAAACTTACATTTTTCTCTTGAATTTTTCAACTTCTACTTTTTTCCGCACACCGGCAGTTTGTGTCTAGACTGTAACTGTAAATAAACTCAAAATCACTGATAGACTTCATTTACTTTAAGCGATTTGTTGCATTTTGGAGCTGACCGGCTTTTTTGTACGGACTGTTTTGTAAACAAACCATCACAGTTGTCGAATGATTTCGAGTATGAAAAATTCCATCAAGTGTCGGTTAGATAGTTTTAGAGTCAGTCTTCGAAATAATATCAGTAAATGGCGTTTAAATGAACCGCGAGATTTAAAAATCGTGAGAAAGTATGATAAACAAAATTATTTAAAATTTGATGTGACAAAGTGCATCGCTTTATTTAGAAACTTTAACAGTCATTTCTGTAACATTGTAGCGCACTTAAAAATCAACTATATACTTGGATTCAAATAATATAGATACTGGAAGGTAAAACTAACTTGGTGAAATAAATATTATGGATTTGCGCAAAATATTTCTATTTGGGACAATTACGGAGCTGACATTTTGGATATTTTTTACGCTAAATAGTGTAAATATTTATTAAAAGGTGCACTTATTTCGTGGTAAAAAATTGAATGAAGTTATTGTACGATAAAATATTACAAGTCTAAGACCTGGTTTGACTTTTTTCTATGTGTAATAGCCGAAGCCGCAAAGGTGTACAGTTTCGTGAATATTACCCATATACGTTACTGTTGTATTCCCAATGTTAGAAAATTTTTTCTGATATTAACAAGATGAACAAAAAAATATGTTAACTTATATATTGATATTGCTAGATATATTAAGATTTTTTTTAACGTTCATAGATCGGTACTTGTGAGTCAAAAAAGGTTCAACAATAGGTTGATCGGTGCGTCTGTAAGACGCGAGAAAACACACTTGATATCTTATTGCTGTACCTTAAATAAAAAAAATGTGTTTCTCATGTCACATGTTAACTAGGTAGTTTTTTTTAATCTGTAAAATCGAAAAAAATTACTTCTGAATGGCTTTATGAGCTCCCGGGGTCGTGAAAAATCTGACTCAAAATAAAAATTCGATTTTTAGGTTTAATTTTCTTTGCAACAATATATACACAAATATGGACGAAATCAGCAATTTCAAAAATATTTGTTTTATCTGAAAGCAAATTGCTTAAACAAACTGGCTATGGATCAGAATTATTGCAGATATATTTAAGAAACATAAATTATATTTGTAATTAAAGATGACTTTTAGTGATGAACATTCTATATTGTTCTAAACAATTTAATTAACAAATATTTCGTTTTGTTTTTTTTCTCTAGACTCAGCGTTATTATTGAAAACAAAATTCAGTAAAAATTAAGCAATTGTAATCGGTAATAACAAATAGTATAAGCGAATCACACAAATGAACATTTCTTCGTGGCAAAAATAAAACTTTTTATCATGATTTGGAATTTTTGGATTTTTTCAACATTTTGTTCAAAAAATTAAAACATTGATTGAATACATCAAATATTAATATAAATTAGTGTTGAAGATTATTAAACGAAAAAAAAATTCAACGAAAAAATGTGCATTGTGTCATTTGCTTTTACTATTTGTTATTAAACATAATAATTGTTAAATTCGTGCTACACTTTTCTTCACAATATCAATTCTGAGGTACTATAATCATAGGTGGAGTAAAAAACTGCACTTACTCGAGTAAAAAACATTTACAGTTGCGTATTTATTAATTAAATTATTTTTAACAATTATAATGATATGATTATAAATGGTGGTTAACAATTTTTGTTTATACTTATCGAAGCTACCCCTTCTTCTTCCCATTGAATCAAGTTGAAACTGTTCCAAATATGATTATAAACTGTCCCAATTGTCCTGTTTCGTGCAGAAAAGAATGTTATTTTTGCATTTATTTTTCTTGGAAGGAAGCTTCAATACATTTTTCTGCTTATTGAAGTAACGATTGTTATAAACTCTCTACATAAATGAGAATTTTTTTTTTAGAAATGTTTTTAATAAGGAGACGCTAATTTTTCAACAAAATTTTTGAAGAGCAATAATTAAACATAGTTTGCAATAACAAATAATATGAACAAATGCTCTGATTAAACGTTTTCACGTGAAGAAAATTATATTTTTCACCAAATCTTGTTGGAAACAAACTCATATTGATATTCTTTCGAGACGTTCGCCTAATAATTAAATTTAGGATTATTATAAACAAATAATTAACAAGTATGCAACTGTAACAGTAGTGTTATCTATCATTAGAGTAACTGCTTTGTTTATAGCATCTACGAGGCCATGATGGGAAAAAGATTTAATTGAAATTGATTCCGAAATTGTAGAATTAATAGACAACTCGAATTGCAACATGACTGGGTTCAATTAAAGAGTACCAATGACTTTCAAAACTTAGGACATAAAAAAATTGCTGCAATGTCAATATCTAGTTACTCTTGAATAATGAAATTTAAAAAATCCCTTACTTATATATGAAAACTGTTAAAGTTGGATATTTGTTGAATTATTTATTTATAAAACCCGTAAATTTCATTATGAGCCTAACATTTCGATTGATAATAATCAATGTTAGCTTCTTTCAAACAAGATTTTGGGGGGAAAATATATTTTTTTAAACGTTTAAGAGGAGCGTTTGTCTATACAATTTGTTATTATAAATGGAAATTATTTATTGTTCTACAACTAATTTGTCAGAACATCAATATGTACGTATGCCAAGCTAATTTTTTTCTTCAATAAACTATACAATTGGGACTTTTTAAAAAGATATTTCTTACAAAAAATTGAATTGATTTTCTTTTAACAATCTCTGGTAAGTGATCATCTTTTCCTAAATAGTTTCTATTTGGTCCAACTGTTGACGTATGGTAATAAGTCGTTAGAATATATCGATTTAGCAGTCATTCTAATAAATTTTATATGAAAAAAAATCTTTCCAACAGTTGAGCACCATGTCCAAGAATTTGTTTATAATTATTGTTCATAAGCTAATACGATCAAAATCGGACGGAAATACTGTGAGCACGGCAAAACAGTGATCCAAACCGCCGGCGCCAGGCACCGCTGTGTGGCCAACCAAAGCTGGCGGAAACTACTGAGTGCACTCATCAATGCACTGGTGAGTCAGTGGTCCTCCGCCGTTATAGTCAGACATCAGTACTTGTCCGCGCCTTTGGCCAGTCAGTGAAGCATGAAAAAGAGAGTTTTGGTGCGACAATTTCAAAGTGGAAGCGACAGTGATATTTGTTTATTGTTAATGCCTGGGATGAAGGCCAGTATGTTTTCAACAGCAAATCCGCAAACGCAAGAAACTGCGCGCTGTTCAAAGTTTATGAAATCATGTTTTTTGAAGATTGCGAGCAAGATATGAATTTGCGGGGGGAAAAGTTTAATTGTAAATGGAAGACATTGAAATGATGTACAATTTGATTAGTTGAAATTGCAGATCGGTTAATTTGTTTCTTAGAAAAAAATCATACCCGTAAGAGTTGGTCACTTTTTAATTTTGGCAATAATGCACGCAAGTCCTAAAAAATTTGTGAAAATACTTATTTTTTTGTGGTGAAAGCTTGTGAAAAATTTCAGCTTAAAGCAGTAAATACTTTGGCAGGAAATCTGTTTGTCCCATGCAGAAATCGCCATACTGGTTCCATTTTACCGATCAGGCCCTGATCGGGTTGGTACGGTCCGTCCCGGATAGGTTATATTTCGTGGTTTCAGCGTCGTGTCTGACCAGGTGGCCGGGTTACCGCCTATAACGACACCTAGTATGTGCAATGTGAAATAGCGAATGACGTGTGTGCAGTTTTGACAGCTATTTAATTTTGAATTAAATTTTAAGTGTGATAAGTGAATAAGGATATAAGAATGGTATTTGAAACATAATTTGCCATTAAAATTTTAATCATTCCAATTAAAAAAATTCCTTTAAATTTCTGGCTCAATTTTTTTCAGGTCACTCCAGCACTCAAAGTTTGATCAAATAAGCTCAGACAACAGCAAAACCGCTGGCACTTGAAGGTTATTTTTTTTCTTCAGGTCGATTTCTTCATACCTGATACTGTTTAAAAAAATATCAAACGAATTCTTTTCTATACTTTCAGGAGATAAAATATTTCACTTATTAACCGATGATAAAGAGTCAAAAGAGTTTGAGAAGCAGGATTTACAAACAGTAATGAAAATTTCCTCCTTGAAAAAAAATTTACAAAACTGCAGTGACCGAGTTTCCAAGCATATAAAAATGGTATTTTAAACATAATTTTCTATTGAAATTTTAATCATCTCAATTAAAAAATTCCTTTGAAATGGTTCCATTTTTTTGCAGGTCACTCCAGCACTCAAACTTTGATCAAAGAAGCTCAGACTACACCAAAATCACGATCGGGATCTCGCCCCACAAAACTTCTTACGAACCCCGCTATAGACAGCAAATAAGCGAAGAGTTATGTGGGTTAAAAAAAAATTTACAAAAATTATTTGAACTTCCCTTTTGTATCGGTCCGCATTTTACACCAGATGAAACATGAGTTCTAGTTTCAACAAAATAGTTGAATTTTTAAACAAATAGTGAAATTTTTAACCAAATAGTTAAATTTTCAAGAAAAAAATTTATTATCAACCAAAAAGTTTCACATACAACTAAATAGTTGAATTTTTAATAAAAAGGGATAAACTTTTAACAAAATAGTTGAATTTTAAGCCAAATAGTTGAATCTGCAACTAAATAGTCAAATTCCCAACAAAAAAATTGATTACAACGACAAAGTAGCACTTGCTACTAAATAGTTGAATTTTCAACCGAATATTTAAATTTTCAACTGAATAGTTGACTTTTAAATAAAAAATTGGATTCTAAACAAAAAAAATGAACTTGAAACTAAATAATTGAATTTTCAACCAAATAGATAAATTTTCAACACAAAAAAATTGATTTTTAACCAGAAAGTTGCACTTAAGACTGAATCAATGAATTTTCAATTAAAAGGGATTATTTTTCAACAAAATAGTTGAATTTTGAACCAAAAAGTTGAATTTTTCACCAAATAGTTAGATTTTCTACTGAATGGTTGAATTTTCAATAAAAAATTGGATTATGAACCAAAAAAATTGCACTTGAAACTAAATAGTTGATTTTCCAATAAAAAGGGTCGAATTTTCAATAAAATAGCAGAACTTTTGACCAAATAGTTGAATTTTCAACCAAATAGATCAATTTTCAACACAAAGGAATTTATTTGTAACCAAGCAGTTGCCCTGGAAACTGAATAAATGAATTTTCAATTACAAGAAGTTGAATTTTAAACTGAATAGTTCAATTTTCAATAAAAAAACTCTTATTTTACTTTTTATCCAGGATACAAGACCCTTATAAAGGAAATGAAAGCGTTCTGCGTGGATGTTTGAGGAGTATCTCAGGTCCAAAAGAAAATATTAAAAATTATGGAAGCTGCTAGGAGTGCAATGTACATTGGCAGGAAGTCTTTCAAAGAGGAATACGATTTGAAGTTACTTCTAAACAGTCTAAAAGAGTTCAAAAATCTCGATAGGGAGCTGCAAAACAATAAGGATTGCTGTTGTCGTTTTGCAAGTTTCACTTAGTATTGATTTCTTTTACGCCACACTAAAAAAATATCATATTTTGTTTGAATTATCTATGAGCCTGGATGCAGGACTACGAAAATCGCTAAACATTATTTTTTAAAAATATTTGGGCAGAGATTTAATTTTACTGCTCACTGCAGTAAAAAAAATTCCAGGCAAGGAATTGTTTAAGAATTTTAAGTTCTACTCATGCTTGCATGGTTCATCATCCTGCTGATGAAACTAAAATTCCAATAATTAATTTCTAGCTGTTGATTCTGAAGAATTTCTTGCCGCAGATGAGGAAGTGTTTTCGCAGATTGGAACGATCTTCAGCAATACGGAAGATTGGAGCGGAAATCACAAGGCAAGAAGCGGGACCGACCTGGCAGTCAGATCGGGCTGCCACGTTCCGCACCAATCGGGCCGTGTGTTTCATCACGGGTCTGGCCCAGGTCGGTTTCCCAATCCGAGCCGGATTTGGCCAGATCCGAACACAAATGAAAATTCAGAGCATTTTAATGAAATTAGTTAAAGTTTTTCCCTACATTTTTTTAAAATGTAAGCTCTCTACCTTCAAAATTGGACCTGTAGTAATTGTTAGAAAAATATATCTCTTCTCCTAATCATTGTTGAGCTATTTTCCTTTTTGTTTCTCTATTCAGAACTCATAACTGATCATGGACTAAAACCGCAAGTTTGTAAGACTGAAATCAGACACGTTATCCTATTCATTTATAAGGAAAAAACGCCTTTTCCTGCTTCCAGCCGTTTTTGATCAACTTTAATCTGGGAACAAAAATATCTGACTTTTGCTCAATCTGTGAACAACAGATTTCCTGCCAAAGTATTTACTGCTCCAAGCTTAAATTTTTTACAAGCAAGCCTTCACTTCACACAAATATACATATTTTCACAGATTTTGGAGGACCTGCGTGCATTATTGTCAAAATTACAAAGTGACCAATTCTTACGGTTATGATTTTTTTCTAAGCAAACAAATTAACTGATCTCCAAGTTCGACTAAACAAATTGTACATCTTTCCAATATTTTTCATTTATAAGAAGCCTCTTTTCCCCGCATATTTATATCTTGCTCGCAATCTTCAAAAAACATGATTTCGCAAACTTTGAACAGCGCGCAGTTTCTTGCGTTTGCGAATTTGCTGTTAAAAACTTCCTGGTCTCCATCCCAGGCAACCGGGCAAGCCCTGAAAACTAGCTAGAGTATACTTAGAACTGACTTAGAAATAGCAGCAATGGACAGAGGATTCAATGGAAGGTAGTGTGGGGTCTCAGCTCTCCACCTTCCAGCTCACGAAACAACACATTTCTAACCTTATTTTTCCCTTTCCCCGCTCACCAACAATTTAATTTCTCCTATCTAATCATATACTTCTTCTTTACCAAAGAAGTTTCAAGTTTGGTTTCTCAGTCTAGTTCCATTTTTTCTTTCCTTCTCCCACAGAACTTAATCCCAGTGAATAAAGAATACTTTACTAACTGAAAATGTAGATTTGTTATCCTTTCAGTCTTGAAAGTGACCTACTATTGCATAGTTTACTTGCGGACAATTCAAATCATAGTTCTCATTTTACAAATCAAACAACTTCCTTGATAACAATTTGCTGCAGATTGAATCAAAAAGAGATTTCATATTGATTAGGAATAGGTTGGATTCGCTTGTAGTGGGATCTTATCCAAATCTGTTGCTAGCACAAAATTTCTTTCAATATATCATGAATAGTCATCGTTGTTATTTTAGTCCTCAAGAATGTTATTAAAAGATCAAAAGTTTTAGTTTGCAGTCTCAGAACACGAGATTAACAAATTAGTCCGGAGAAAGAATTTGTATTGTTTTTAACAATTTTAATCATGAATATAGCCTCATATCGTTTTTGATGAGACCTATAATATAATAATATAAAAGAGAGGGAAATTCTACTAATTGAATTAAAGAAAAGTGAGCCGCTACAGATAAGTAGAAAATTACCAAGTCGAATAGTCGAGATATTTCCAAAGTCGACAGTGGAAAACTCATAGTTGTTCAGTGGAAATATATAACTCTTTCAGGCTGTTTATATCAATTCGAAAAGTTTATAGGAACAGGAAACTTGAAGAATAAAAATGTTTAATAAATGAAACGCTATACGTTAACGTTTTTCAGCTTTATTGAAACAATAAAGAATTTTCTAATCAGGCTCCGTTACCTCCTCTAATATAATACGTATCCATATCAATGTTTAATAGTGGGACGCTGGTCGTGGGGGTTAAGGCATAGGCTTTGGACCCACTCAGTCGGCTTGCGGGTTCGATTCCCGCCTCGCACTCTGGAAGAGCCTCGGTGGCCCATGCGGTGAACACTTGCCTAGCAAGGGAGTTGTTCATCTCCGGAGAGTCGTGGGACCGGTACGTCTAGAGAAAAAGGTTCTCTAACCCTGTATCTACATGGGCGCTCTGTATCCGTGCACTCTCCGTGTTTCTCGGTTGACCGGATCTTGGAGTGCAGACGGCCAACCGTTCTGGTTACTTTGCGCGGAGATCAAACGTCCCTAGGTGGCCACTGCTGGTTCGCAAGATGGCTGTCACTGGGCCAGTTTTCAATTGTTTGAAGGGAAAACGTCCCGTTTTTTGCAAAATAGTGAATGGTGATTATAACCTATAGTTTTAGTGAGATAAATGTGTGTAGAATGGAATGGAACTTTGTGTACACATAAACTTAATATCTTGGAAGGATGATTTTATTTTATTTCAAACTAAAAATTGAATTTTTTATTGTAACCCGCAGTGAAGCCTGGTTCAATTTTGTATCTGTTTTGCAAAAATGCGACATTGTGTTTTGAAAACTGGCGCGGCGACAGGCATCTTGCGAACCAGCAGTGATCGTCTAGGGACATTTGATCTCCGCGCAAAGTAACCAAAAATGTTGGCTGCCTGCACTCCGAGCTCCGATCAACCGAGAAACACGGAGAGTGCACGGATACAGAGCGCCCATGTAGATACAGGGTAAGTACTTAAGGCTGTTGCTCTTAGTGGTTCGGAACCCACCTTAAACTGAAGGTCCCCCTCCCACACCAAGTAAGTGTGTGGGGGGTGTGTAAAGGAATAGGGAAGAGATACAAGAAAAATGCAAACCCTTAGGGGACACATTAGAAGCTTCCATTCCAATATATCAATGTTTAATGATTCCTTGGAGGAGTCCGGCTTATTTCTCATTTGGCCTGTTCAACTGTCAAATAATGATGAACATTCATTATTATCTTAGAAAATTATAAGAAATATTATATCAAAGTTCTTTTTAAGCCTCCGTTTGCCATTCCCCCCTCTTAAAAATCTAGGTAGTGCGAGGTGTGTCCAAAAAGTAAGGTGACTTTTCAAAATTCCCGGGCTTCGGACATTCGATCTTAAACTTCTGTTTGTATTATATCGGTACTCTTGTTTCGAACCTATGTGCAGAGTTTCAAGTGTATAGGATTTTTAGTTTGTTTATGAGAGGCATAATGGTGAGACGTGTTTGGTGTGAACTTCGATGTTCTGCTGTCGCAAAAAATGGATCAGAGAGCTTGCATCAAATTTGGTGTAAAAAATGGAATTAAGTGCTCCAAAACACTTGAAATGTTGACAGTGGCATACGATGAGTCTACTTTGAGCAAAAAAAAATGTTTATAAGTGGTACAAGCTCTTCTAAGAAGGCCGAGAAGAAACCAATGCCGAATTTTGCTCTGGACGCCCCAGCAAGTCAATAAATGATGAAAGTGTTGAAGAAGTGAAGAATATAGTATTGGCAGGGCCGGCGGAGACTGTCTGGAGTTAAGGAGTACTCTACACCTGGGAATTCAGAAGGCATTTCTATATCTTGCAATTTTTTCTACCAGTCTCATATTCATTTAAGAGATTTTCTCAAGAGAGTATTTAGTTTAAAGTATTAAGTTGAAATGTGGACATTGTAATTACCATCGACGAACTATAATATAGGGAGAGGTAAACCCTGATGAACTAGAAAACCTAGGAAATCACATCATCAGTCAGCTGTCTGTCATGTGTATTTATTTGCATGTGTGAGCTTTGAGTTTGTGCGTAAAGAGAATTGTGTTGTATTTCAATATACAATAATATACACTGTAAAATATTTCGTAAATTTTCCCACTAATTTTGGAGGTAAAAATTTCCAAATTTGGGTCGAAAGGATTATTTTCCTAAAAAAGCTGAAAATTTCCCCAATACTTTGGAAAAATTTACTTTTTGAAAGGAATTATTTCGATCGGTTCTGGAAATTCTACATACTTGTTTGGTAATGAGAAATTCCTACAATATTTGGGAAATTTTCCCGATTATAGGAAATACATGATCCTGAAGAGCATCTTACAGTTTCTTTATAATAAACAACATTTATTTATTACATTCATTGAAAACAAATATTATTCCACGTATTTTGTGGAATCAGCAAAATTTTTGTTCTTGCCAAAGCTATTGCGTCAATGAATTGATCTAATCGTTATTTGTAACTACACTTTTAATGGATCATACACCCAAGAGTTTTTGCAGAACAACAGAGTTAGCATTATTAACAATTTTATTTTTTTTAAATCTGCCCGCATTTTTGAATACAGCTCTTGACATTGGAGGTCGAACCATCGACAAATGAAATTTAGTGAATGCGAATTCTCTTTTGTTGAAGCTCCTTCGGCTTTAACAAACACATTCTCATCACGTCTCTCGTAAGAAAAAAAAGGTTGAATGAAAATTTTCAGATCTGGTTCAAAAACAATTTTGTTATTAAAAATTTGATTGCACCTTATGTCTTTTTACCGAAAATTTAATTTGTTTATTTGAAATGTCATATTTACGATTAAAACAAAAACTGCGCGTCTTATCAAACAAATGATTGATACCCCATTTGTATCTCATTTTTGTTTGAACAGCTTTTGTCCATTAATTCTTTTTTCGTAGCTTGTGTCGCTTGTCCAAAAATTTGATTTTTTTCTTAATGTTGTATTTCACGCAAAGAACAAAAACTACGCGTTAAATAAAAAAGTGATTCTTAGCGAATTGAAAAATTGAAAATTTCAATTTTTCAAGAAAATTCAAAAAGTTGTTATGTTAATGTTGCCGGGCTTTCAAGAAGCAACGTTTTTCTTCTCTCGAATTTTTTCATATCATGCGTTGTTTGGCTTAAAATTTTCGTTTGCTTTTTTTGGATATTGAAAATGCTATGACTCTGACAATTTTCTTTTTATCGAAAACAGTCGTGAGGATAAATTATTAGACCTTCCGAGTACTACAAATGCCGGAACATAGAACTTTTGAATCCTAAGTAAATGTTCTAGAAAATTTTGAAAATGCTTTTGCTTTTTGAATTTTTGTCCAAAATAGCTGGCTAACGAACTTGTCCTTTTCTTTTGACCTCGAAAATGTGTGCCAAAGCTTAATCCAGTCATTCTTTCGAAAGTTATCGTGCCTACAGACTACAGAAAGACTATAGACAGACAGAAATACAGACACCTTCGTAAAAATAATTTTTTTCTGACTCATGCGGTCTCAAAACGTGGAGATTTGATGAAAATCGACCAAGTCAAATTTTACAGAAAACCTGTACCATCTCATTGGGATGAGAATATAAAAATCACCTGCGAAGACGCACATTTGCAATATTAAAATAAAAATAGTAACGATTTACGTATATTTATTTGTTATAATAATACATGATATAAATATTATATAATTTCCTTGTAGGCTTATAAGTGAAATGAATTACGCATATATAATAAGCAGGAAAAATTTTTTTATCACAACTCCCCCCCCCCCCCCTCCCCGTCCTTCTTCCGCAACTCCACACCTAGCAAAAATTTGTTCCGCTGGCCCTGAGTAGGGTCGTCTTGTAGAGTTTTGTGGGAGCCACCCTAATGTGGGGGCCCCCACAAAACACTACAAAATGCACAAACTTCCGCATCAAATCATGCCTCAGCCACCATTTGCACCGGATTTGGCTCCCTGTGACTTTTCCCTGTCCCCAAAACTGAAGAGACCTACGAAAGGACGGAGATTTGCAACGATTGAGGAGATAAAGAATACATCGTTGAAAGAACTCAAGGCTATACCAAAAACTGCTTATCACAAGTGCGTTATAGCGGAGCGAGGGTGGCTATCACACGAGTTTTAAATCGTCGCTTTTTCAATGTGTGGGACACGATACTTTTTCTATAATTTGTTTAAAAAGTGCTAGTTTTTGTTTACCTGTTTTTTTTTAAAAGAAGGTGATTTTGTGTCGATTGACGGTTAGGGACGGAGTTGGAAATTAGAATGAAGTTGGCTGCGCACGATGCACAAGTACACCCGAGGCAGCACGAACACACCCGGAGTAACACGAAGCAGTTTGCACTTTATTTAATTTTTTCACTGTGGCTCACTTTTGTCAATGCGTCAATTTACTTTTTCCACCCCATCCATCCACTTTTTTCACTGTTGCCCGGAAAGGTCGGCACTGCGCATGCGCCACGTCATCGACCTAAAATCGGTCACTTTTTACACCAGAAACCGGTGGAAAAACTGGCACTTTTTCACAAATTATAGAAAATAGATATTTTTCTGTAAAAATTAAAAGTGACCTTACTTTTTAAACACACCTGGTAATAGGGTCAGGTCCTGTGACTGGCGCTGCAGTTCGTCAGTTAACCTTTGAGCGGTGCGCGGTGAAAGTGCGTACAGTGACATATAAGACCCTGTCTGTAAACCGCGTTAGTGTTTTCACAAGTCAGCTTTTTTTTAGTTTTTTTTTTGTGAGAGAATTTTACAATTTTTTGTTACAATAAATATGAATTAACATTCAATATCCGGCTTTTTCTATGAAATTACCTCCATAAATCACTGTAAAATATTCTCATTTTCAAAGGTAATTTTTCAGGTTTTCAAATAATTAAACTGTTTGATGCCGCCGGAAATAGGCCTATATTTTTTTAAAGAGGGCGTAGTCTAAGCTTCAAAATGTTGCAACGATTTTTTAAAATTTTATTTGTTGCACAATTATTCATTTTTGAACAAGTATCGATTTTGTTATACATTTTTCCCAAATTTCAATTTTTATTTGAAAATGTTTTTAACGATTGACACTAGTAACAATTGAATCGTGTAGTAGACACTTCAAAGAATATCCCTAAATTGTACTCGATTTTGTGAAAGCCGAAACAGTTCAAAAACTCAATAGGACATAAAAGGCGCTGTCTGTAAACGGAAGGTGGGAAAAAGAAGTCTATTGCAATAATTTTAATCTGTATTTTAATTGGGGCAGCTCAAGAGGAAAAAAACTATTTTTTGAGTGAAAGTCCCCAAAAAGCTTTCATTTGGTGAAAAAAATCTACTTTTGATCAGATTTTTTGAACGAAGACTCGTAAACCTGTTCAATCACCTCAGAATAAAAAGAATCCTTATTTTCTCACATCAGGCAGTAAATCAAGTTTAATTTTGTTTAAAAATAGTAGCAAGCAGTCAGCAAAGGAAACACAAAATTAATCAGGACCGAGATGTAGGAAAATCATGCTCATTATTTAAAAAATCTCTTTTTCTGAAAACGAAATTACCTCTCGAGTGGTGGTTTAACTACCCTGGGGGAAAATTCACATTTTCTTTTGCACGTGTACGACGATGCTTCTGAAAAGATATATTTTTAAATAAGGGCAAGACGTTTCTTATATGAATCAAGTTTTCAATGTGAAAAAAGAAGAAAAATTTGTATATGCTTACCAAGCATTCTCTATCGCAGTCGCTATTGTCAGTTGGTTCGGCAATTACACCGAAATTCCTCACTAAAGTTGCAATTACTTTAAAAATAAAACATATCAACATGAATTCCGGACGTAAGTCTTTTTTTAAACAAGGTAATGACATCAACAGGCGGAAGCCTTAATAGTAGGCCCTTTCCTAGAATTCTCGGCTGAGTATGAGAAATTAAAAAATTAAAAAAATTAAACTTGTCTTATACGAGTACTTTCATGCCTCGGACTCGAACTTGTGTGAAATATATTCCTATTAGACGGTGGGTTACAAGACAAAATTTTCCTAGTTGGAAAAATCTTTAACGAAGGTGAGCGGGTAAATTTTTTGGATCTTGTGTAGGCAGGCTCTTTTTCAGATGCATCTAATAATTTCTGCAATGTTTACAATAAATTTTGAATGGACTCAAGTGGCTTGAGTGGCTCACTATTGATGTCATCATACCATCAGATATTCTGAAGTTCAGAAATTTTCAATTAAGTCTGACTGAAGTAAATCAGATTTATTTATTTGTGTATTTCATAAATATCACTTATACCCAACAGTAGCAACGAGAATGTGACTGCTACCCTCATGATGCAGAATTTAAAAAGTTGAACACAGATTTTGTTGAACTGAATATTCAGACATTGATGAGAAAGCCCACTGAAATTTTCGTATTTATACCACGTAAGATAAACATAATATATGTCACGAGCAACATTTTAAAGTTTCCCATCACGCTTTCGTCATACAAGGCGGCATAGAAGTATCAGCTTGACAGTTCAATTTTCAAGTCTATGCTGATGTAGGAAAAAACAAAATATGTTCGGACTGACTATAATCGAAGGTAAAATAATGTAAAAACAGTTGCGAAGTAAAAATTGAATTGAATTATAGTGCTTCATCAAACTTTTTCAGGGTACAAGAAGAAGACCAATGCTGTCGAAAAATTGAAAATGCAAAGGACCACGTACAAAATATATGGAATTCTGTGAATTTTATTTTTTCCGACGTTGTATAAATGCCTGAATATTTTGAAATTATATTTCTATTTTCTAGATAACTGAAATACTTCTGTCGTTAAGGTTTTAGACTTCATCCAGGTTTCAAATTTTGAAGTGGGTTTTCCTCAAGATCATAAAATGTTCCTTGCAAATCTAGGTAATAGAAATTCAGGAACGAACTAGTTCGCACGAAGGCTTAACTGTTTTACAGTGAACCCTCCGAGGTAACTGCCTTCAAAATAGCATCAGTGCAGCTCCTGAGGTTTAGAAGTTTCTCAAAATTTGTATCTTTCTCTTGACCATTACGCAGCGGCGTTGTCAGTTTTCCAATTTCAATGTATTCCAAAATTCAATCTTCGAAACACAGTGTCGCAATTTTCAAACGCCTGTACCCGTAACCCCTGCGAAAGGATCAGTTGGCTCAGAGTTGCGAGTTGAACCAAACGAACTTTATTGTTGATCCGTTAATCTTTAATTACGAATTTTCGCAAGTCCAAGTTTGAAAATTTATCTTTTTATCATTGTACTTTTAGATGCGTTTTATAATAAATTTATTTTAAGGCATCTCTAACTTTTATTGACTATACCCGAACTTTATTTATTTCCAAGAACTTTCTAAACTTTTTGAACTTTATGAACATAGGACACGCTAAGTTAATTGTGCATTCAAACATCATTCATCTCGTATATTGTGTGGTTTATGAAACTAGAAAAAATTGTCCAAGAGTTCTTGGACAAATTGAAACTATTTTTTTTGCACAGGGTCCTTTTTTGCTAAACAACACGTGATATATGAAAACAAGTAAAGAGAACGAATTGTTGCTGGTTTCAGAAAGGCACACAAAAATTACTATTAACCACTTTTCCATTGAGTCTTTATAAACCTGGAATTAATAATTTCCTAATCACTGGGTAAATTCAACAAATATTAAAAATGAGTAGAAAATTTCAAATTCGAATATTATAAATATTTTTAGATGGCGTTTTCGTAAAACTTGTGAATAGTTGGTATCACTTTCGCCAACATACCGCATTTCCGCAAGGAGTTATCGGTCTCTAGTACGCATACCGAGATTAGGGAACAAATAGCCAAAGTCATCTAGTATTTCTTAAGCAGAAATAATATATTTTTTTGATGAACTTTCACTAGATTTGACTGGGAAAAACAGGTTGAACTGTTAAAAAAAACCGTGAATTCCATATTTCTTTATAAAATATTTATCAATTAAATAATTGCTTAATTATTTATGATATTAGTAAAAAATTGAGATTATTTACATTTATTTCAGCTTGTAAAACGATTGATCAGTTTGACTTTCTTTCACTCTCTTTTTTACTTTCTTGTAAGTAGTTCAAGATAGAATTATTCACTATTGAAATGCCTGCCATGTTGAAAGAAGATAATTTGGTTTGAAACACATCTATCTTGTACATATACATACACGATTCGACATCTTTTGTATTGAAACCTGAATCATTCTAAATTTTCCAAAATATCATATTGTCAGTATGGAAAAAAACTTCGAATATCTTAATCGATACTATAAATATGCTGGAAGGGAAAAAGCAAAAAGGAAAGGAGAAATACAAGGAAGAAGTAGAAAAAGCAATCAAAGAACGTAGGGTTTGGGATGTGACAAACAGAGAAAGAGGAGGAAGGAGGGTTGTGAATGAAGAAATGGACGGATTATTTTAAGGGTCTGCTAGGGGGAGAACAAAATAGGATCGAAGGTGAAAATAGAAAGACAGTCCAGGGAGAAAGAGAGGAGGCGAATGAAATAACAAGAGAAGAAGTGAATGAGGCGATAGATAGACTAAAAAGAAGCAAGGCTACAGGAGAGGATGGTATGGAGAACGAAGCGATAAAGTATGGAGAAGAAGGGATTAGAGAAGGGATGTGGAAGATTTGCAACAAGGTCTGGAAAGGAGAAGGGTGGCCGGAGGAGTGGAGGACAGGGTTGGTGGTACCGCTTGTCAAGAAAGGGGATTGTAAGAAGGTAGAAGAGTACAGAGGGATCACCCTCATGCCAGTGGGGTATAAAGTATACGCGGAATTTCTAAGAAAAAGGTTGGAGTCAGATAGAAGAGAAACAAAGTATCCCACACAATCAGACGGGATTTAGAAAAGGGATGGGAACAATAGATAACATTAACGTACTCAACTACTTGGTTAACAGAAACTTAGGGAGAAAAAGAGGGAAATTAGTCGCTCTGTTTGTAGATTTCAAAGCAGCTTTTGACTCAGTGAATAGAAAAGTGCTATGGCAGGCAATGAAAGAGAGGGGAATAGAGGAAGGGTTAGTAAAGAGGATAAAGGAAATTTTTACTGAAACCAGGATTAGGGTGAAGATAGGGGGAAAAAAAGGGGAGGTTTTCTGGACAGAAACAGGTCTTAGGCAAGGGTGCCCGTTGAGTCCGCTGCTCTTTAATATGCTGCTGGCAGACTTAGAGGAGAAGCTAAAGGAGAAAGGGAAAGGGGGGACGATTCTGGGTAATAGCAAACTATACTCTCTAGCATACGCGGACGTATATGAACCTAATGATAAAAATTTTCGAAGAGTATGTAGGAGCAAAAGAACTGACGGTGAACGTAGGGAAGACCAAGGTGATGTGCTTCAGAAAGAGAAAGACCAAAATAGGTTACGGTTGGAAGATGCACGGACAAACAGTGGAAAGTGTGAAGGAATTATGATACTTAGGTTTCTGGTTTGAGGCAGGAGGGGGAAACGAGGTGCAGGTGAGGAAGAGAATCGAATGTGCGAGCAAAGTAATGGGCCAAGTATGGGGTATAGGAAAGAGAAGGTTCAAGGACGATTGGAGAATGAGGGCCTGGTTCTTTGATGCGTTGGTATGGGCGGTATTGTGTTATGGGGTAGAAGTCTGGGGATGGAAGGAACATAGGAAAGTGGAAAGCATGCATGAGAGATTTCTGAGATGGGTAATGGGGGTTAGTTGGAGTTGCCCAGGATACATGTTGAGGAAAGAACTAGGAAGGGAGAAAATGGTAACGAGACAAATTAAGAGAGCCTGGAGGTTTGAAGAGAAGCTGAAAAGGGGAGAGAGGAGCAGAATAGCACAAGTATGCTTGGACGAAGTTCGGAACAAGGGGACGAGAGGAAATTTGGGAAACTCGAAATGGGAGGAAGAAAGGAAAAAAATGAGGAGGGTCTTTGAGATACAAGAAGGAGTTCTAGATTGGCAGGACATAGAATTAGAGTTATTAGTAAGACAAGGAGAAGAGAGATGGAGAAAGATTATGGATTCTAGGTACAATAGATGGTATATGATGGTCAAAGAGTTGACGGAACCAGAATATTTGCAAAAGATGAAAAAGGAAGACAAATGGAATAGGGTAACAAGGTTTAGAATGGGGGAAGGAGTGAAAGCTTGTAGATATTGGATGGATAAAGAGGGCAATCTGTGCAGAGTATGTGGATACGAATTGGAGTCATGGGCACATTTGTTAGAGAGGTGTACGGGAGAGGAAGATGGACAGTTGAGTGTGGATGAGTGTGTGAGATGGATCTTGGATGGTAATGGACAGGGAGTGATGTGGATGAAAAAACTGGAAGAATTAAGAGAAAGCAAGGGATCAGGGCAGAGCCAAACGGGTAATCCTGTTTAAAGGAAAGTGAACAGTAAAAAATTTTTAATTTTAAATCGGTGAAAATGCATTTGATGGTAAGAGAAAACGGAAGCCCTAGAAGATCGCTCATTTTAGAAGTTTAAGAAAAATTGTATTAATATTATTGTTATTATGTAAGGCGAAGCATTAGAATATAATCAGCGGATAAGATAGACGAAGGATGAAGTGTAAATATATGTACAGGGAGCGGAGGCCCTCAAACCCGTAAAAGGGAGAGATTAAATATACATACATACATACATACATACATACATACATACATACATACATACATACATATAGATAACGATATTATCCATATTAAAAATTTTAAGTCAAACTTTGAATTATTTTGAGAGATATTTCTTAGTTTTAGAATTTTTGATATGTTTTTAAAATAACTTACATCTTAAGAATATTTTCAAAAAATGTTAACAAAATGATGATATTTTAAGATTTCGATCACAAACTGCAGAAGCTTCTTCAGAATTTTGAAAGTTTTTAGGAGAATAGGACATTTTTTCTAAGATGTCTAGAATAACTCTAAATCGAAAAAAATAGTTGGAAAAAAATGTTGGCACTTGTATGTCTTTGGTCGATGGACGGATGGATGGACGGGCACCCTAACGAGACCATAACGGTTTCAGCTGAGGGCTACAAAAACCCTAAAAATTGAAAAATGTAGATTTTTTAAGATGTTGAATAAAAAATGTGTAAGCTTTTTACGAATTTTGAAAGATTTCAAGAGAATACCATTCTTTCAAGACTCCCAGAAAATTTGTTTATGATTTTTAATTTCATAACATTCATTTTACAGTTTTAACTTTGCCAATTGGCCGTCAAACTAAAAAAATTCAAAAAGCTGACTTAAAATTTGGTAAATTTGATTGAATTGGTAGTTTCCATGGCAGTTATAACGAAAAGGTTTTTTGAGTCACAGAACACGAATTTCGGGTAAAAATTTGAAAATTACAAAGTTAGACCCAAATTATAAAAATTTTACTTAATTAGCAGATTACCATGAAATCCATAACCAGGGGGTTTTTCGAGTCTTAGAATGCAAATTTCGGGTCAAAAGTCTGAAGTTTAACTCAAATTTTGGTAGTTTTTTCAAAGGGGTATATTTCTATGAAAGTCGTAACCAGAGGGTTATCCGAGTCACAGAACACGAATGTGGGGTCAAACTTCTAAACTTGAACTCAACTTTTGAAAATTTCTTTGAATCGGTAGATTTTCATGACTGTGCTCAAATGTTTTTCGAGTAGTAGTCTATTTTCTACATATAGTGTTTAATCTAATAATCATAATATCATTCAATATATTAGGTTTTAGGCATAACCTTATGTCTTATAGAATGAATCTGAACGCTGAATACACAGACAAAACTGAGGGTTCGGTGATGTTGCGGCTCAAGTAAAAGTTAGTATCATTCAGAACTGAGACTCCAACAGAACTCCTTTTAAGGTTCTTTTTTAGTTCGTTGATGTCCGATATATGCATATTCATATATTCAACTGCGAAAGCGCGGTCATATTTGAAATCAACAAGTAGTATGAATAATTATACAGATAAATATTAACAAACACATTGTATTCTTTTTAAAAATAAATTAAATTGAATGACAGAAATACCTAACTTCCTAAAAACATATAATATTAACGTAATATTGCACGAGTATATTATATAATTTTAAATAGTACCGCGCTTTTTCGATACATGCGCAATTGAAATCGTCGGATTTTAAACATAATCTTGAAATTATCATATTTTATGTGCACTATCTTCCTTTCAAGAATGCTTAATGTCTATAATTTGTGTTCCTTCATTAAATTTTTCCTAGTTCAATATTATTTATTCTGAATAACAAAGTAAAATGTGCATCATTAAAATGTAAAATCTTCGTTGTAAGTCAAGGCAGAAGGGAAAAAGGGACTCTATTGGAACCATTTCAAACCATACTTTGGGTTCATTTAGAAATCATTTATCATTTTGGGTTCCTTTTCAGCAAAGGAGGTTCCTTTTTGTTGCAGCTCCTTTAGAACCAAAAATTGGTTCTAATGGAAACCCCAGTTTTTTGTGTAAACGGTACGAATGCACGGTACGAGCTGGTTTGCACAATTAGGGAAAAGTCTCTTCATCGCAATTCAAAAGCTCCAAGATGTTTCCATGATGTGAAGATCATGGAGGATTTATGTATTGATCAATTTTTCTCTCGATTATTGCCCATAAGAAGCGAGGTCCCAATTTCTCTAAACGTAACAGTTCTTCTTCCAACAAAGAACCGCTGCTGTTTCTGTCGCGATATTTGTCCGTTTCCTAATTAAAATAGTAAATTGAAATTTTTTTCTTTGCCTTTTCAGAATTTTAAATCCCTTGGACAAGCTTGAACCGAAACCGTAATTATCTGAATCCATCGATTTTATTAAGTTGAAAATTCTTGAATATTGAGTGAAATCCAAATTTTTAAATTAAGGAAATTTTAAGCTGAGGGTAATCGATTGCAATCTTAATTTCGATTTTTAATTTCGATCTACAATAAGCAAACATTAAATTAAAAAAAATTTCCTAAAAATTTTACTTAAAGGAATATGGATTCCTTTTATATGAACTCCGCTCATTAAATTACAAATTCATTGCCTGTTTTCAAAAGTATCAAGTCTCATCCACAGATTTTTTTGTAATTCGAATTCATTTCCGTAGGTTCAAATTTAAACCGCACACATATGGTATAATCACCGCCCGGGATTAGGTGCTTTTTTGAAAGTAAGACAGTTGCAACTTTCGCTGGTTTGAGAGTTCTACGAAGCTAAATACCTTGGTAATACAATTTTAAAAATTTACATCATCTTTGTGAGTTTTTGAATTATGACCTCGAATTCGTATTTCGCTTCTCGGAAACTCACCTTTCACTGAGTTTCATGGATATCTACAAATTTAATAAAAGTTTTTAATTTTCGATCGAATTTTTAAGTTTTTCCACCAAATTTGTGTTTTGTGACACGGAAACCCCCCTGGTTATAACTTTCATGGAAATCTACCGAATCGAATATATTTCAAATCAGACAAGGTTCTTACGTTTGAAAATGAACAAAATGATACCGGGTTTTTTATTCTTCCAAATATTTTTGAAAAGTTTCTGCTAATAGAAGAAAGGCATCTTATCAGCATCATGTGGGTTGAACCATTTTTGACGCCGAGAGAATTTTTGTTTTTCTAAAAATATAATTTTTCAATTTTCCTTATAAACAGTGAAAGATATCACAAAAGAATAAAAATCGTGAAAAACTTATGGTAAGAAAGTAAATAAGATACGCTTTTCATAAAACTTTATTGCACGTGAAGACTTTTATCTCAATATTTTTTCGTATCTGTCATGTTTTCCAAGAAAAAATATAAAATTCGATTGCAGGTATTTTGAAAAAAAGTACAAAATTCAAATATGCATAACTTCTTAAAATTTTTTTTCGCAAATCGGAAAAGTATTTATCGCCTAATTTCTTCTACAAAAGCAACATATTTCGTTCCCGAGAGATTCTGCGATTTCAAGTATATCTTATTAATTAATTTTGAAGCTCATGCACTTGTCCAAAATTGCAAGTATAAAATTAAAAAATTATCAAGTAATTTTGAGACCTATTTTACATACTGGAAATTCACATATATCACTTACAATACATAGAAAAAAAATTGCAAGAGTAGAGTTCAATATTATAGTGTTCAGAATTTTAAAAATCACTCCAAGGTCTGTCACACATGTTTTTTATTTCGACAAGCTTTTAGTTTAGTTAAAAAACAATGTATCGACGTCGATTCCAAACGTTAAAATTGATCGCTATTTTTGCGTAATATTTTTTTGTAATGGTCGTAAAAATATTACTTCTTTCCATGTTTTGAAATATTTTTATCCATTCAGCGTACATTTTTCAAAGATCATTAAAATGTCGCTGTCACGCAGCCTTCAGCAAGTTGTAAAATTCATATACATCGCAAATACATTCCTTTATCTTTTAGTTTGACATTTTCAAACTCTCGTGGGTTACCCCTGATTTAAAAAATATATATTATGCGGCCTGGAAATTTTTTTGTTTGCAAAAATTCTATTATGTAAAATGGTCAACATTTTGGCAATCATTCATATATTTTGAAAAAATTAGATAGAAACCTCACGATTACTTATTTCATATATTTTACAAAAATATTCCTTTCAGCAGAAAAAATATTAAAATTTTGTCCAACATTTTTGTTTCAACTTTAACCATGTTGCATCGTAGAAGCAATCGTTCATCTAATGGAATGATCCGATTTTGAAGAAAATTATCTTTAAAATGATCCCAAGAACGTTGAAAAATATTTATTTTAGGTTGATAAACAAGCGGTTTGATATTCGTGATCAGTAATGGAGTTTCGACTTATATTGATCAATTCAGTCTGCGATTGACAATAAGTTCGACACGTGCAAATAAATAATTGCCAAGTTAGAAGAAGACCTCTCTAAATTGGTTCAGGAAAAAAATGTGGCCGGGATAGAACAAGCAAACCCCGGAGATTTCAAATTGGTTAGGGACCGTACTTAAATTACGTAACAGTTCAAAGGGGGGAGGGGGTCGATACATTTTGTTACGATTTGTTACAATAGGGGAAAGGGGGCCTTCACTCTTGTATGTAATTTTTGCAAATTCGCAAAAACTTTCTTTTGGAGATTATCTTTTTAGTTATAAATTTTATTATTTCGTTGAAAATTTATTAATTTCCTTGAAAAGACATCTTTTTTTTTTGCAAATTAAACTGTTTTGTTACAAATTCGTGTGTTGGGTTAAACATTCAAACCTTTTCGTATAATATTAACTTTTTGTTTAAAATTCATATTTTGTTGCTGATAAGTCAACTGGAATCTTTTTTGGATGAAAAATATTTTTTCTGAAAATTTGTCTTTTTAATTTAAAAGTTTTTTTTTAGTAGCAATATTGCATCTTTCTTGGAAAATAATCAAACTCTTTCACTGAAAATTCAACTATTTCTTAAAGAAAGTAGTTTTTGTTAAAAATTTGTATTTTTCTGTAGAAAAGTCTATTGGAATCCATTTGGATGAAAAAACAACTCTTTTTTTGAAAATTTGTATTTTTGATTTAAAAATTCACCGTTTTTAGTAGAATTTTAATTTTACTTGGGCAAAAATGCAACTGCATGGTGGAAAATTTAACAATCTTGTTGAAAAGTCATACTTCTGGTTAAAAATTCGACTATTTAGCAGAAAATTAACTAATAAGTTACAATTCTTATTTTGGTGTTGGAAAGTGAACTGGAATCTTCTTTGGATGATAATTTAATTATTAAATTTTTTTTTTTAATTCATCTGTTTTAAAAGAAACATTCCATCTTTCTGGAATAAAAGTGCAACTATTCGGTTGAAAATTCAACACTGTTTTGAAAATTTGTCTTTCTGATTTCAAAATTCACCTGTTTTAACCGAAATTACATCTTTCTTGGATAAAAATACAACTGTTTGGTTTAAAATTCAACAAATTTGTTGTAAAGTCATACCTTTTGATTGCAAATTCTGCTGTTTTGTTGCAAATTTAACTATTTTTTACAAAATTTACTTTTTGGTTAAATTTAATATTTTTTGTTAAAAAGAGAACTGAAATCTCTTCTCGATGAAATTTCAACTATTTTTTTGAAATTTTTTAAAAATTCTAAATTCATCTGTTTTAAGAGAAATTTCATCACTCTTGGGCAAAAATACAGCTGTTTGGTTGAAAATAGAACTATTTTGTTAAAAAGTCATACTTTTGGTGGAAATTCTACTGTTTGGTTGAAAATTTAACTATTTCGTACAAAATTTACTTTTTGTTTAGAATTCATATTTTGGTGTTAAAAAATAAACTGAAAGCTTTTCTGAATGGAAGTTCAACTTTAAAAAAATTGTCCTATTTTTATTAAAAATTCATGTGTTTTAGTACAAATTTCATCTTGTTCGGATAAAAATTCAACTATTTGGTAGAGAATTCAACTATTTCATAAAAAAATCATCGCTTTTGGTTGAGAAAATTCGTCTTTTTGGATAAAAAATTCATATTTGTTCGTCGAAACTTATTTTTTGTTAAAAAATTCATATTTTGATCTTGAAAAGTCAACTGAAATCTTTTCCGGATGAAAATTTAACTATTTAACAAAAAATGTTTTTCTTTTTAAATAAAAATTCATCTGTTTCAAGAGAAATTTCATCTTTTTTTGATAAAAATGCATCTATTGGGTAGAGAATTCAACAATTTCGTTAAAAAGTTTTTTGTTTGGAGCAAATTTCGTCTTTTTGGATTGAAAATTAATTTTTTTTTTCGTAGAAACTTATTTCTTGGTTAAAAATTCATATTTTGATTGTGAAAAGTAAACTAAAATCTTTTTAAACAGAAAATTAAACTTGTTTTATTTATCGTTTTGATTTATAAATTCATCAGCTTTGGTAGGAATTTCATTTTTTTTTAAATGAAAATGCAACTTTTTGGTTGAAAATTATTCTTCTTTGCTTGAGTATTCAACTATTTTCTTTGAAAGATTTCGTTGAGTAACTTTGTTGAGAAATCATTTTTTTTAAAGAGTTATATTTTTAGTTGAAAATTCATCTCTTTGGTTGAAAGTTTAACTATTTTGTTGAAAATTAATCTTTTCAAATTGAAAATTCAACTACTTGGGTGACAATTAAACTAAATTGTTAAAATTTTATTTTTTTGATTGAAGGATCATGCCTTTGGTTAAAAATTTAACTGTTTAGCGGAAATAATTCTGTTTTTAGTTTAAAATTTAGTTTTTAAATTTAAATTTAAATTTAGTTAAAATTTAGTTTTTAAAATTTAATTTTAGTTTTTATTGTGACTTGAAGGTTCAATAATTTAAGTACAATTTTCTTTCTTTAGTGAAAAATCTTTATTTGTTGAAAATTCGCATTTTTCTTCAAAAAACTTTTTTTTTTGTATAAATTTCATGTTTTTGGATTTAAATATAAGCTATAACACTTTTTGTTGGGAATTTATATTTTTAGGTTGAAAATTCAACTCTTATGTTAAAAATTTAATTATTTTGTTGGAAATTTAAGTATTTTGTTAAAAAGCCATCTTTTTGTTTAAAATAAATTTGTATCTGAGATAATGTTTTACTCCGTTTTTAAATTATTCAATGTTAAAAGTATTTCAAGATTAAAATGCTAGTATTCGAATATTAATGATAAAGGAAAATGAAAAATTAGACAAGGAAAAATAAGGGAATTTTTAAAATGAAGTTCTCGGACACTCTGCCTAATTCTACTAGCAATAACTAGTAAAACATTTTTGGAGACTAAAAATTATGTACAGAAGAAAATGAATTTTCAACCAAAAATAGAATAGTTCAATTTTCAGTTAAAAAAATTAATTTCAAATAAAAAAAAATGAATTGTCAAGAAAAGAGTTAAATACAGTAATATGAAGCTACTTTTACAAATTAATAATTATTGTTAATCAATTTAAAAAAATAGTAACCATACTTCTCTCAAAAAAGTAACCGAAAAGTAACAATAATGTGGCAAAAAAGTAACCAAAAAGAACAATTTTTTTACCAAAAAATACAAAGTTTCCACCAAAATTATGAATCTTCAATAAAAAAATGTTTGTAAGAAAGTAGTTCAAGTTTTACCAAAATGGTTGAATTTTGTTGAAAATTCATGTATTTTGTTAAAAAGCCATCTTTTATAGTAGAAAAGACAGTTTTTTGTTTAAAATAAATTGATAAATTTGAAAATGTTAAATTCGTATCCAAAATACTGTTCTATTCCGTTTCTAAATTATTCTATGTTAATAGTATTTCACGATTAAAATGCTGGTATTCGAATATTAATGATCAAGAAAAATGAAAAATAGACAAGGAAAAAGAAGTGAATTCTGAAACAGAAGTTCTCAGACACCCTGCCTGATTCTACTAGCAATAACTAGTAAAACATTTTTGGAAACTAAAAATTACGTACAGAAAGAGTGTGGGAGGGGGAGGGGGGGGGGGTAGAAATATTTTATTACAGTTTTTTTTATTACATTAATCCGTTACGTAATATAAGTACGGCCCCTCAATCAATAGACAAGTAGTCGCCCTGCAAGGGTTGTGGTTTTACTCAAAAAAAATGCTGTAAAAGTAATTAAAAATTTAACTTTTAAGCCATGTGACACGATATAAGAGGAAAAGAGGCATGAAAATCAATTGTTGATTTCCTAATGACCCACGGAATTGCGTTTAAAATCTTTTTGAATAGTGGCCGTTTTTCTTTTTAACCTAAAGAATGTTATTAAATAATTGTAAATTCAAATTGTCAGCCTAAGGATACGAGATGGAAGAACTAGTCAAAAGAAAGAATTGTTACTGTGTTTAACATTTTTAACCATTGGCCATTAACTATAGCCTTATCATTTTTTTTTAATAGCACCCTTCTAATTATTATAAATTCGAATATTAGAAATATTTCCACTCTCGTAAGTGAAAACCTG
>CAKNXH010060115.1:37827-59975 GCA_932178445.1 Andricus quercusramuli
TTAGATGGCGTTTTCGTGAAACTTGTAAAAAGTTGACATCACCTCCACCAACATACCATGTTTACGCTTTCTGAACGAATAGCTAAAGTCATTTAGTGTTTCTTGAAAGGAAATTATATGTTTGTTACATGAATCTTATCTACATTTGACTGAAAAAAAACAGGTTGAACTATTTAAAAACAACCGAACCGTAATTTTCGTATTTCTTTATAAAATATTTATAAATTAAACAATTGCTATCTTCTGGTAAACTATTCATAAAAGAATTCGTTGTGTAATCGATTATTTTTGATATTAGTGAAATGTTAAAGATTTCGATCTCTCATGGTCATGTGACCTGTGGCAGGCTGACATGAAACTTCAGTCATGGCCTCAGACAATGTGCGTCGCCTATGGCGCGCAGCATTTAGGCGGTAATTAAAAATACGCGTGTAGTTTAATTTTGAAATATGTGCTTTAAGTTTTGGGCATGAGGAAATCTCAAATTTTTCAACTGCCATAGTATTTTTCGGCACAAAAATGCTTAAGCATGAAGTTTCAAAAATCCTATATTTATTGAAACATTTAAGATTATTTTAGTTCATTTGAACATTCAAAAAACATCACAAGGTTAATTTTCAGAAACATATCAATTCAGTGAAAAATGCTTTGGAGTGAAAAAATTAATTTTCATGATTTTGTTAGAACACACGAAATCTTGTATATAAAAGGGAACGGAATTTTCGATACTAACATTTTTTTACACAATTAAAAAAAAACGCATACTAAGTTGTCTTATGTTATAAAATAACTTTGAAAAACTTTTTTGAGCACGGAAAGAAGTATTTAAAATTTTTTTTTGCTTTTTGCTTAAAACAAAAGATTTCAGTGTCTTGGTCTTAAATCTCACAAAAAAGTAAGAAAGAAATGAAGGAAAAAATTATAAACAACTTTAGTAGGTTATTATTGATCATATATTTACGCCATTCCTTCGAATGCATTTTATAATACAACTTGAAATAAAACTCAAAAAATAAGAAAACATTCAATATTAACTAATAAATTAATAGATTTTCCTAATAGATTTTCGTTACTTATTCAAAGCTTGAAATTGCCAAATAAAACCTGATAGGGCCCCTATCCGTTTGTTCTAGACTAGAAATTCTGGTCGGGCCCCGTCAGAACAAAACATTAAATAGGGAAAGATGGGGAAATATCTGCACGGGATAGTAGAACAATTTTTAGTTTAAAGAATTTTTTAAAACTTTCTTTAATCTTAAATGGTTACAATTTTGGAGTTCTGAAATTTCATGTTGAAGGCTGAATTTTAAATTTTTTCTTTCCGTAAATTTCAATTTCTCAATTTTTAATGTTTCCCTTTTAAAACTACTTCATTATGAACGTTTTCTTTTTTTTAATTCAATTTTAAACATTCACAGTTCCAAATGTTTCCATTTCGAATTGTAAAAATGACGGTGAGATAATTTTTTGATCTTAGACGAAATAGTCAGAACAAGTTTACTGTTAAATAATAATTTCTTCATGTGATAAATGTTTAAAATTTTCGAAATTTTCCTATGTTCGAAATTTTCATCTGAAGTCGTTCAGTTCTGTGATACTTTAATTCAAGATAATATTGTTTCATTTTGAACGCTTTGAAATAAAGAATGATAAAATTGGAACTTTTTTCCAATGCAATTGTCAAATTTTGAAAATTTTTAAGATGAACAAGCAAAAATCAACCGATTATGGCAAGTTTTGGTTTTCAAAAATAATGATTTTAATTTAAGTAATGGAATGAAATAAATGTTGGAAATTTTTTCTAAATATATTGTAAAAACACAATTTTTCACTGATATTTAACAATAAATTTACTTTTCGTCAGTTGAAATATAATTTGAAATACTGTTGTATACGTCTGGCTTGATTGAATAAAATTTTACATTATAGATCTTGAACTTTTCTCAGTTTCACCATGCAAATAAATGTCACATTTTCCTTACCCTTGCACTTTGAAAATAGAATTGCTATATAAAAATAAAAATGAATGATACATTTATGTGATAAATAAGATGAAAGAAACGTGGTTAATTAGACCTTATACACGCATCCTAATTTAACTTGAAAAAAGTAATAATTTTAAACCAAAAACGTGACCAAAAATAACTAATTTCTAAACCAAGATGTAACTTGAAATGACTGATGTACAGAATAATGTGACATGTCCTTTTGAGCTAAAAAGAATAAGAAAGAATTCTGTGCAATTTGTAATAATTTTTGGAATGATAAGAATTCGAAACAATTTTAAAAGGGAAGAAATCGAAAAAAAATGCAATTGATTTTAGTACAATGAGAGTGAATTTAATAGAATGTAAGGGCATTCTAGAGTCATTGCTCAAATTTATAAGAATCTGCTTTATTTAAACCAAATTTAGAAAGTCAACAAATTTCCATCGAATTAAGTGAAATGAAAGTGGGCAGAATTCAGAGCAAATTCAAATAAATTTAGAAGAATCCCAAAGAATTTTACAAATTTTAGGATAAATCAACAAGAATTCATGATAAATTTCAGACTAGCTTAAATGATTAGAAGAAAAAAGTGCAATTGATTTGAGTAAAATTTGAGTGAATTAAGAAGAATGTAAGGGTTGGCGAGTAACCAGATGGTAGCTAAAATTAACAGAGTACGATTTTAACTTTGTGTGCAAAGCAGATAAGACAAACGGCAACGCCAACGCTTTAGAGTCGAAATTCTGTCACAGAACCAGAAACAACCTCAGCAATTATTATGATTCGTAAAAAATGGGAAGCCGGGAATTTAGATTTTCAAACTCACTGAAGTCTAAATAAAAAGAAATGAAAATATTACGAAAACAAATCGTATGATAACACAAGAACAATTTAAAAAACAAAAAGTAGAAAAAGATGTTCAAATAATGAAAGGAAAGAACATACTCGAACGTTCAAATTCAATGTGTAAGTCAAGGTCGAATTCAAGAAGAAATTCAAATTCTAATTCAAGTTCTAAATGTAGTTCAAAATCAAGTAGTGATAAACGCTCAAAATAAAGTTCAAGTGGATTCTTCAAATCTAAATGAATGAAAGTTTCACACAGTTGTAATTACAGGACAGTCAAGACAATATAAACCAGACTCAGATCCAGAGAACAAGAATGAAAGCTTGAAAAAAGAACCTCAGCTATCACGTGCAGGAAATATTATAACAAACTCAATGAGACATGGCAGGCCCAAGAATCGGGCAATGATATCTTCATGGCAAATTGATTACCATGCACATCAAAATATGTAAAGAAAGACGAAGCAGTATATATAGAGAAAGAACACTCAGAGAAAAACTGTTCATAAACTGAACAAACTGTTTTGTTGGATATGCCAAAAAAGTTGAGTTGGGTCCACCCAATATTTTTTCGTCCATATGTTAACCAAATTCTATGGTTTAACCAACAAAAATGTTGTTGACTCAACCAAATCGTTTTCTGAGTGAAGGAAACGAAAATTGAAACTTCGAGTATTTATCATCTGAAGATGAAAACTCTGATAATTCCCATCGAAAAGATTTTGATAATTTTCATGTATGGGGAAACTTCCCCATACTATAGATAAAATATGATCTTTGGAGGAAAATTCACAAAACAAACATGAATTGAAGAAGGCCACGAAAAAAAAAGTTCCAAAAAACGAAGGAATCCTCTAGTAGAAACCCCTCCTGAACCGCGCCTTCTAGATAATCCACTAATACTAATGGAAAGAATCAATATATATGAAGAAATACAATTCAATGCCGCGATCAATTACCCACGAGAAAAGACAACTATGCACTTTCCCTCAGTGCGTGAGAGCGCGATATTACATAACCCTTCATATTGTAGGTGACAATTTAATTTAATTTAAATTTAACAAAAGAGAAACGCATCGAAGTAATTGCAGAAGCCCATTCTTCTACAAGGCCGACACAAAGGAGCAACGAAAACTTATAACCGGATACGTCACCAATATTTCTGGGGAAATATGAAAATTGACATCCAGAAATATATTCAAGTATGTTTACAGTGTCAGCCCAAAAAATTAGGCAGCGAAAATATAGTAACAATACAGGATAAATTTACAAAATATTCAGAAGCAATAGCTCTGCTAAATCATCAGGCAAGTACTGCAGCAGATGCAGTCGTGAAAAGATTTATTTGTTTATTCGGATCACCTAAAGGAGTTTTAACCGATCAGGGAACGGATTTTTTTATAATTTGAATAAACGACTGGCGAAATTGGCAGAACTAAAACCTGAAACCTCTTTGTGCACTGGGCTTCGGTGATGACCGTGAATACTATCGCATCGATCTAAATTATTTAATAGACTTACTTCTACTTCAAGTCTGTACGAAATTTTCTTAATTGAACAAATGCTTAACGAAGATTAGCGGGTACAATTTTTGAATTTTGTGTAGGCAGGCACTTTTTCAGATGCATCTAGTAAATTCTGCAATTGTTAGAATTACTGTTTACACAGCTCAAGTGGCTTGAGTGGCTCACTATTGATGTCATTACCCCATCAGATATTTTTAAGTTAAGAAATTTTCAATCAAGTCTGGACTGAAGTAAATGAGATTCATTTATTTTTGTATTTCATAAATATCACTTACCCAACAGTAGCAACGAGAGAAATGAAATGAGATAGCCAGCTGAAATTATAGTATTTATACCCCGTAAGATAAACATAATATATGGAACGAGCAACATTCCAAAGTTTCGTATCCGAAATTTATAATGTGCGGAAAAAATTAGCATTTAATTCAGAAAATATCTGCATCAATTAAATTATAATGCTTTATCAAACTTTTGTATTGAAAATCAAATTGAAAATACAAGTTATCACGAAATTCGGTGGATTATATTCACCTGATATATCTTTTATGGTTTATGAAACTAGAAGAAAATTCCCGAAAGGTCTTGAATCAATTGAAACTTGTTTCTTTGTGCGGGGTCCTTTTTTGCCATACATTACGTGATACGAAAATAAGTGAAGAAACCGACTTTGCTGCTTTCGAAAAGGCGTAAAAAATTACAATTAACTATTTTTGCATCTGGCTTCTATAAACCTGAACGTGAAATTTTCCTAATTGATGTATGTGTTAGGCTGCGAACCCGAAAACGCCCAATGTCTGTTTAAACCGCACGCACCTACGAGAGATCTAGTATTTTTGTTGAGGCACATTCTGAAGCACACAATCCTGGTAAAAGTCAAGGATGAAAAAAAAAACAGTTATCATATACTAGATAACTAATGTTAAAAAGTGATAGAGACGATATAATCACTATTGTTATTATTATTATTATGTCAACATTTGATGAACATTTTTAATAAATTTTAGGTACATAACTGTTCATTATTTGTTTTATTTAGATTTTTTAAGATATCATTCCCTGAACAGATAGCCAATATGTAATAATAGTAAAATTATTCCAAATTACCAGAGATTATACATTTTCATGAAGGAAACAAATTTTCAACATATAATTTGAATTTTTAACAAAATATTTAGAGTTTCAGTTGGGAAAATTGATTTTCAACGACATAAAAAGGAATTTTCAAAATGTATGAATCTTTAACCAAAAAAATGAACTTTTCAGAAAGTAGTTCCATTTTCAACTAAAATTTTTAACCTAAAGAGATGAATTGTGAACAAAAATATAATAATTGATATAGAGAAAAACAAAATGTTTCAATTAGAAATAAAAAATAACTGCATTCAACCAACAGAAAAGAATTTTCAACAATTTGCTTGAATTCTCTACTGGATCATATAAATTTTCAATTACCATTTTTGTTGCATTTTCAAATAAAGAAACTTATTTTAGCGAGAAAAAAAATCTTTTTTGTGATAAAAAACTAGTAATTTTGTTGAGGTACATTCTGAAGCACAGAATCCTGATGTGTTGTGGCTCCTTATATGAATTCGCGCCAGTTTACAGGAATTGATAATTATCACGTGATTGAGCCCTTGCCCCTCGCGCCGATCCCGATAAGCTTGTTTTCAGAAAGCTCTGAATCGTCGTGCAATCCGTATGTTAAGAGTGCCTAATTTCTCTTCTTCGCTCTGTCTAGCGAGTCTTGTAACATATCTCGCGGATTCCGGTTTTATCAACAATTCGCGAGTGCTTGTACGCCTTTGTGGCCTATTTGTGAAATTTAATAAACCTTGTGACTTTCAAAATGAAAGTTCGTAGTCTTTTTACTCAAAACGAAGTTCCCAGATCTACGTACTACTTATCCAGCAAATTCTTACACAAAGTTCGACTTTTATTCAATTAAATTAAAAGAGTACGAACATAAAATTGGTCCTTCACGAGCCGGATTGGTCGTGATCTGTGAGAACGAATTCGTAAAAATTTCCTACGAGAAACATTTTCGGAGAATAAAATGCACCTTTTAGTGAGAGTATAATTTCGGTTAATAAGTGGAGAAAAATCTCATTTAAGAACCTCTGAACAGCCAAGAAAAGGGAAGTTCGTGCACATTAAAACAGTGAACAATAACCGAGAAACATGAAGGTTGTGGAAGTAAGAACCCAAATTCGATTAAATAACTTTTAATAGATTCATAATGTTTAAACATTCCAGAATCTTATTTTGTCTTTAATCGAGACATGAGATCGTATCAATTCAATCTCATTGTCCGAACACCTGGGTCTCCTTCACAACATTAGTCTGTTTATTGAGTTTCTCTTTTGCTCGGGTTATATTTCGAACTCCTTAGAAATAAATACAATTTTCATGTACGTTTACTGATTCATAATTTGAAGTTTAAAACCGATCTCACTATGAATATATCTTTCTAAACAAGTGTCTCACTCTCACACACAGTGCAAAAATGACAAGTAGAAACTGAAGGTGATGTGCTACGTGAACTGTTTATTGATCATGTTGTGATTCAGATACAAGACTACAATTCTTGTATAATTTAAACAATTAATCGCCATTGAAATAAATAGACGTGAAAAAATGGATGCCCTTTTAGCTAAACAGGAAGCAGCTATTGAATCCTTAGAAAGGATTCTACCTAGCTTCATGAAATTAGAGAAGGAAGGTATCACTTTAGCTGTCGCAGAAGGAAGATTCACCATTTTAAAAGAAAATTGGAGCCTTTGTCAACAACAACATCGAAAGATTGTCGTCGAAGCGGTGAAAGTAGATAAGTCTCAAATTACTTATTTTTCTAAAGATGTGTTTAAGAAGGCAGAGCTAATCTTTTTCAAAGCTTATGATTTTTTTACTGAAATAATCGCACAGCTCAAAGCCTCAAATAGTACTTTAGACTCAACTACAATGAAAGATATTAATATTTCGCATGATTCTTGTTCCTCTATGAAATTAAAAGATATAGAGCTGCCAAAATTCTCTGGTGATTATCTTGAATGGCAAAACTTTATTGATTTGTTTGAATCAGTTGTCGACAGTAACGAAAGGTATTCTAACGTTCAGAAATTATATTATTTGAAATCTAGCTTGAATGGCGAAGCTGCACAAGTAATTAAACATATTGCAGTTACTGATAGGAATTATTCCAGTGCTTTAGATTCACTTAAAGAACGTTATGAAAATAAGCGAGTTATTATAAATGCATCTTTACATTCCTTTATTTCTCTTGCGCCTATAAAAAATGAAACAGTGAAGGATTTGAAGCAACTTCGTGACACAACAAATGAAGCTATGTTAGCCTTGAAAAATTTAGGTCGCCCAGTAAAACATTGGGACGACATTTTAGTATTTTTTATAGTCAAGAAATTGCACAAATCCTTGCTGACAGAATGGGAAAGATATGCAGCCGATCTTTCTGAAGTTTCATCTTATAAGGACCTTGATACATTTTTGTCCATTAGAATTCGTACTTTAGAAGCAATTCAAATGACAAAAGATAACAATTTCAGTGGTTCACAGTTGAATTCAAATCAAAGTAAATCACATCAAACTAATACTCAAAACAATAACAATAATTCAGGGACACTGAAGTGTATCTTATGTCAATCGAATCACGCCTTATATCATTATGCTCAATTTAAAGTCCAACCTGTTTCGAAAAGAATGGAGATTGCTCGTGAGCATCGTTGTTGTTTTAATTGTTTAAAAAAAGGGCATATGCCACGTAATTGTAAAAGTAAATCGATATGTATTCAATGCAAACGTAAGCATCATTCCTTGCTACACAACGAGCAATCTTCCCCAACTGAGAATACTAAAAATCAACCACCTTTTAACGCCTTTGAGTCTTGTAATTTGTCGACTAAAGAAGAGCATTCTTCGAATTCAAATAGGTCAAATGCGCATTCTAATTTGACACCAAGTACATCTACTACTAATTCTAATACTAAAACGCATCATGCTACTAGTCGAAGCGCCATGTTACCGACAGCTAGAATTAAAATTTGTTGTAATAATGGCAGAGAATTTATTGTTCGCGCTTTATTAGATCAAGGCTCTCAATCAAGTTTTCTCACTGAATCTATGGCTCAAACTTTACGAGCGCATCGCTATCCTATTGAGACAATAGTTACATGAATGCATGATGTCTATATCGGGACAGCAAAATCGCGAATCAATTTAACTGCCTTTCCTTATAACAAAGATAGTCCAGGCACCTTGCTCTCCTTGTTGGTATTACCAAGTGTCACTAAATATGTGCCACCTCGTGTAACAAATTTTCCGATGGAATATCTCTCTGACCTTGAGTTAGCAGATCCTGAACCCTTTTGTACAAACAATAAAATAGACCTTGTTATCGGTGCTGATTATTATGGCTCAATTTTGCTATCTGGTCTTATACAAGGACCTTCTAATGATTTTACGATCCAATCAACTATATTTGGTTAGATTATTTCAGGTCCTTTAAAGAATTGTACTTTTTCAGCGAACAATATATCTGCAATGCATACTTGTGTTGCTATAAAAGATATTGAGAAAGATCTTACACGTTTTTGGGAACTAGAAAAAGTTCCTGAAAAAATTCATCTCACAAAAAATGAGCAACAATGTGAACAATATTTCCGCGACACACATAGTCGCAATTCAGATGGTAGATACGTCGTGCGTCTCCCATTTAAGAAGGATAAACAAGAAGCTTTTGGTGAATCGTTTCACATTGCAAAAGCTATGTTGTTTAGGATTGAACGTCGGTTAAAAGATAATCCAGAATTAGAGCTCGAATACAATAAATTCCTAAAGGAATATGAACAATTAGAACATATGTGAGAAATAAAAAATCCTTTTGAAAACAAAGGTTCTAATTTGAAGCCGGTATATTTACTGCATCATCCCGTAATCCGGGAAACAAGTAGTACTACCCGCGTTCGCGTAGTTTTCAACGCTTCATCCCCTACATCCTCTGGAAAATCACTTAATGACCAATTAGAAGTAGGCCCGAAGCTTCAAGCTGACATTATGTCTATCATTCTTCGATGGCGTTCGTATCGATTTGTATTGGTAGCCGATATCTGTAAAATGTTTCGAGAGATATTAGTTGATCCTCGTGATATAGACTACCAACGTATCTTGCATAGACGTGAACCGTCTCAAAATATTTCTCATTTTCAACTTCTTACCGTAACTTATGGTACCGCCTCAGCTCCTTATTTAGCGAACCGCGTTTTGAAACAATTAGCTGAGGATGAAGGATCTAAATATCCTTTAGCAAAAGAAATCCTAGAACGTGATTTTTATGTTGACGATGTACTATTTGGAGCAGATGACTTAAATTCTGCCGTTCTTAAGGTCGTCGAGTTGGATGAACTTCTCGCTAGTGGAGGTTTTTGCCTTCAAAAATGGGCTTCTAATGAACCCAGAATTCTCAACAACTCGCACGTTCCCTCAGATAATAATACGATCAGTTTTTCACACGAAGAAACTGAAAGTAGAGCAGTTGTAGGTTTGCACTGGAATGCCAAAAAAGATATTTTTCAATTTAAAATCTCAACAATAGATACTCTAGTAGCAACAAAAAGAATAGTACTTTCAATTATCTCGAGATTGTACGATCCTTTGGGATGGGTAACCCCTGTAGTTCTCGTGGTCAAGATCTTGATGAAAGAACTCTGGCTGCGTAAACTAGAGTGGGATGCAAAATTACCCGATGATCTTCTGGATCAATGGAAGGACTATTACTTGAAACTTTCATTGCTACAGGGTCTTAAAATTGTTCGCTGGACAGAACAAAGGTCAAATAAAACAGTCTGCGAGCTACACGGATTTTCTGATGCTTCTATGAAAGGATATGGTACAATGGTATATTTAAGAATTTTACGAGACCTTGATGATCCGCATATTACGCTTCTTATAGCTAAATCTAAAGTAACTCCATCAGTTACCGTTCCAATTCCTCGTCTAGAGCTTCGCGCTGCCGTCCTTCCATCAAAATTAATTCAAAAGGTAGATAGAGACCTTAATCTAGACAATGTTCCGATATATGGATGGACAGATTCTTCAACTGTTCTGGCCTGGCTTAAAAAAGAACCGTCAACCTGGCCCACCTTTGTCGCCAATCGGGTTGCGGAGATACAAAGTAAAACTCCGACTATAAAATGGAAGTATGTTCCTACTGCCGAAAATCCAGCAGATTCTGCATCAAGAGGTCTCTCTCCGTCAGAGATTCTTGATAATAAATTATGGTGGTATGGACCGCATTGGTTGAAATGCCACTCTATCAAAAGGCCTACATTAACACCAGACCCTCCATCCACCGAAAATCTTGAGGAGCGAATAACAACTAAAGTTCATACTTGCGTAGCAGATTGTCCCGTTTTTTCACTTACAAGGAGAGGTCGCGAGATGGACATCGCCGATTCGACTGGGGCTTCACAGGATGAAAGTACATCAAAATCCATTAGGGGCGTATTTTTTCTTTCGATCTAATGGGTCTTAGTTTCCAAGATATCGAGGTTTGAGTATTTGCGCTCGAGCGCTCGACTCGCTATGGCGCACCACTGCAGGGGACCCTGGATTTGGCGCTCACTCACAGTCCGACACAAATTTTGTGATGAACGGAAAGTCCGAAGGATTTCTATATCATTTCTATAAAGTTTTTTCTACGTAGATTGCCAATCGTAAAACGAAAATGATGCATCACGTCAAATTAAAAAAAAACAGGGTCAATAAGTAAAAACAAAAACAAAAAATCGTTTTCTTCGCATCTTAGAAAAGTTGTTAAACACTGTAGTCCAGTCGATAGTGACTATTTTTTAAGTGAATCATGCAAACAATTTAGAAGATGGGAGTCATCTGCATATAATTAACAATAAAAATTATATTTTCTCTAAAGCTATGCAAGATGCGGAAAAATTTTGAAAAGTGAGATTGGTCATTTCAAAAATATCGACAAACTTTTAAAGAACCATTTTTCTATCAGACACATAGTTTCTTTTAGTGGTTAAAAATGTTATTGAAAATAATAAAATTCAATTGCATGGACAAACTATGCAAGATACGAAAAAAACGTTCACCAATAAAATTATTCACCTTGAAAATATCGATGAGTTTTCTTTAGATCATTTTTTAATAGAATTTTTCAATAGAATTAAATTTATATTATTCGTTTTCGTCTTTCCTAGAGCATTCCGTATCACAGACGAAGACTATTAAAAAAAAACTTACATGAACTTATGTTATACTTTCTAAACGAAAGTGATAAATATGAAGTCCTATTCAATTGAAGTTTATGTTGATCAACTGAATCAATTTCATTGAACTGAAATAAGGTAATAATTATAAAGAAGTCAGATGATTTCCTTTAAAAAAACATTTGTCAGCATTTCGTAAAAATTTATGTAAAAAAGAAATTTTAAATAAAGCAGCTGAGAATATTTCTGTAGCTTCTTTTGGGACATTTTCCTGTTATACAAAATTCTACACACTGTGCGGGCATATTCTCATAATTTTTCAATTTCAATGTTTTTTTTTTATAATTAAAAAGAATATGCGTCCTGATAAGAAATGGTTGTAAGAAAACATGTAGATCTTCTTGAGGTAAATCATTTTATTTTGAAACTTTCTTTCGCATTTTATGCATAGTTTGATTTATTATCTCATGCCTTTTGCTAACATCATTATTTATGATGTTAAATATTTACAAATAATATTCGATAAGAGTAAAAAACCAAGTTTAAATATTGCTTTTCAAAGAAAAAATATATAATATACAATATAACATAAATTCATAGATATTTTTAAGATGAACATCTTGCGTTCTTAACATTTTTCCGTATCTTGCATAGTTTGAAAAGAAAATATGAATTTATATTTCTAATAACATCGGATGTTTCTTGTCTTTAAAATATTTTTAAGAGTTCGTATACCTAAAAAAGTATAAAATTGCTTGTAACTTGATTTGCATGATTCACTTAAAAAATAGTCACTATCCGCCGGACTTTGTGTTTAACAACTGTTCCAAGAAGGGACAAAAATCATTTTTTGTAATCGTTTTCACTTTTTGAGCTCGTTTTCTTTTTCTTCAAAAATTTGACGTGATGCATTATTTTCGTTTTACGATTTCCAATCTACGTAGAAAAAACTTCATAGAAATGATATAGAAATCCTTTAGACTTTCCGTTCATTGCAAAATTATTGCTGGACTGTGAGTGAGCGCCAAGTCCAGGGTCCCCGCTCTGCAGTGGCGCGCCATGGCGAGTCGAGCGCTCGAACGCAAATACTTAAACCTCGATTTCTCGGAAACGAAGGCCCATTAGATCGAAAGAAGAAATACGCCCCTAATGGATTTTGATGTACTTTCATCCTGTAAAGCCCCAGTCAAATCGGCGATGCCCATCTCGCGTCCTCTCCTTGTTAGTCAATTACCGCAAAAAATGTCTTCTTGGCCAAAACTGTTGAGAGTCACGGCATATTGTAATCGTTTTATTCATATTCTATGCAAAAAACTCCTTTCCAAGAAAGATAATAATTTATCGAGCTCACTTAAATTTAAACTTCAAAAAATATTAACCGCTGAACCTAATTATCTTTCACTAGCTAGACTTTACTGGCTAAAAGAAACTCAGAATACTGAATTTAAAAAGAAAAAACAAGCTCTTCTTAAAAGAGATGAAATTCCAAAAATAAGCCCTTTGAAAACGCTCAACCCTTTTCTAGATAACCAAGGCTTATTACGCGTTAAAGGTCGATTAGAAAACGCTCCCATACCCTTTGATGCAAAACATCCGGTGATTTTACCCAAAGGTCGTATCTCAGAATTGATCGCTGCACAAGCTCATCTGAGAACCCTTCATGGAGGGTCTCAAATAACGTTATATTTATTGTGACAAAATTTTTGGATAATGGGTGCTCGAAATCTCGTTCGAAATCTTATAAAAAATTGTGTAATTTGCGCTCGACAAATAGCCGAAACGCTATCTCAACAAATGAGTGACCCTCCAGTCGCAAGAGTCCTCCTTCTAGGTGTTTTCAATACACTGGCCTAGATTACGCTGGTCCCTTTAAAGTGAGACAAGGTAAAGGCCGCGGTTATCAGTTACAAAAATGTTATGTTGCACTATTCGTATGTCTCGCCGCCAGAGCAATACATTTGGAATTAGTCAGTGACTACACCACAGAAAATTTCCTAGCAGCCTTTAAACGTTTCGTTTCACGTCGTGGTTTACCCTCTGACTTGTATAGTGATAATGGGACAAATTTCCAAGGAGCTGATCGCGAATTACAACGCTCCTTTAAAATGGTGGTTGCCGACGAAAACGTCAAACATTTTTTAGAAAAGGATTCTATCAAATGGCACTTCATGCCTCCTCCAGCGCCACACTTTGGAGGTCTTTGGGAGGCTGGAGTGAAAAGTTTCAAAACGCATTTTAAGCGCATTGCTCACAATCTCACTCTTACGTTCGAAGAGCTAACTACTGCTCTATGTCAGATAGAAGGTTGTCTAAATTCTAAACCAATAGCAGCAAATTCAAGTGATCCCGATGATTTTTCCTATCTTTCTCCAGGACATTTTCTAATTGGAGGTCCACTGATTTCTATTCCTGAACCTTCTATTCTAGAACTTAAAGAAAATCCTGCTCTCCGATGGCAAACTACTCATCGTGTAACTGAACACTTTTGGAAACGTTGGTATGTTGAGTATTATCAAAAATTACAACACAGATATAAATGGCAAAAGGTGAAAGTTAATATCAACATTGGAGACATGGTGCTTATGAAGCTCCCGAATATTCCACCTTCTAAATGGTCCTTAGGGAGAATAACTGAATGCTTTCCCGGTAAAGACAATCGAGTAAGAGTAATCACAGTTAAAACTGCTAAAGATAGTTACCGACGTCCAATTCATGAAGTATGCTTACTTCCTGTCCGCGGAAATGATTCTTAGTTAAAGGGACTAGTTTTGTCACGGCGGGCGGCGCCACGCCTTATTATGCGTATAAAACAAAATTAAATAAATAAATCAATGTGAACCGAAATGGTACTTAATTTAAATTTATCACCGTATAGAAATATGTATGTATTCGATGTTTACTTATGTTGTTCTTAATTATTGTTTGAATTTCATTATTATTTTCAGAAAGCCTTTCGTTCCAAATTTAAAATCGGAAAGAGGCGGGCGGCATGTTGTGGCTCCTTATATGAATTCGCGCCAGTTTACAGGAATTGATAATTATCACGTGATTGAGCCCTTGCCCCTTGCGTCGATCCCGATAAGCTTGTTTTCAGAAAGCTCTGAATCGTCGTGTAATCCACATGTTAAGAGTGCCTAATTTCTCTTCTTCGCTCTGTCTAGCGAGTCTTGTAACATATCTCGCGGATTCCGGTTTTATCAACAATTCGCAAGTGCTTGTACGCCTTTGTGGCCTATTTGTGAAATTTAATAAACCTTGTGACTTTCAAAATGAAAGTTCGTAGTCTTTTTACTCAAAACGAAGTTCCCGGATCTACGTACTACTTATCCAGCAAATTCTTACACAAAGTTCGATTTTTATTCAATTAAATTAAAAGAGTACGAACATGATGAAAGTCAAGGATGAAAAAGAAACAGGCATCACATAACAGATAACTAATCTTAAAAAGTGATGAAGACGACATAATTACTATTGTTATTGTTATTTGGAAATTTGCTTTAAATTTTTAATAAATATTAGGTACATAACTATTCATTAGCTTTTTATTGAGATTTTTCAAGGTAGAAAAAAGTCTCTAAAGGTATTAGTTATATAATATTTGCATCTGTTCATTTTTACACAAATTGTTGATGCATCCAAAATCTCCTACCATAACTTTACATTTACTTTCATGATAGGTACCTTTACCTTATCTGTTTCAGGAATGTTATTTTTAATAATCTAAATTAAAACAAAACTAATGAACAGTTATGCTCCTAATAATTATTAAATATGTTTTTGTACAAATTAATTTCTTTATTTATAGATGCAACTGAAAATTGCAATTAACTCAAGGCCAAGCTTAGTTAATTCATCCCATCGAATAGATCTGGCCCTTAACAAATTAGTTCATTTGGAGGCTTAATTTATTTCGACAACGGTAATGAATGTTCATCTCATTTGTTTGGCACTTGTTTTGACTTTTTTTGTTTACACAATTCAAAGTTGATGTAGAAATAAAAAGAATAATTCATTGATCTTTATTTGGAAATGCATATGAAAACTGCAGCACAAAATTAATCTGTTTTACTAGAGAATTCAAGCAATTTGTTGGAAATTCTTTTCTGTTGGTTGATTGCATTCATTTTTTCTTTCTAATTGAAATAATGGAGAGGTGCTATCGAAAAACGTTATGAGTCTATAGTTAATGGTCAATGATTAAAAATGTTGAAAACGGTAACAATTCTTTCTCTTGACTAATGTTTGTATCACGAGTTCTTAGGCTGAAAATTTGAATTTCCAATTATTCCATAACATTCTTTAGGTTAAGAAGAAAAACGGCCACTATTAAAAAAATGTTTGAATGAAACATTGTGGGTCATTAGAAAAGCAACCATTGATTTTCATGCCTCTGTTTCTCTCATATCGTGTCCCATAGCTTAAAAGTTGAATTTTTCATTACTTTTTTCAGCATTTTTGTTGGGTAAAATCACAGCCCTTGCAGGACGTCTACTTGTCTAGTGATTAGCCAATTTTATATCTCCGGTGTTTGCCCGTTCTATCCCGGCCACACGTTTTTCCTCAACCAATCTAAAAAGCTCTTTTTCTAGCTTAGCAATTATTCATTTGCACGTGTCGAACTCATTCTCAACCACAGATAGAATTGATCAATATCAATCAAAACTACATTACCAATTACGAGTATGAAACCGCCTGTTTATCGACCTAAAATAAAAAAATTTCAACGTTCTTGGGATAATTTTAAAGATGAATTGCTATAAAATCGGATATTCCATTACATAAATGTTTGCTTGTATGATGCAACATGGTTAAAGTTGAAACAAAAATGTTGGACGAAATTTTAATATTTTTTCTGCTGAAAGAAATATTTTTGTAAAATATATTAAATAAGTAATCGGGAGATTTCTATCCAATTTTTCAAAAATATATGAATGCTTGCCAAAATGTTGACCATTGTACACAATAGAATTTTCGCAAACAAAAGGTTGCCAGGCCGGATAATATTTTAATGATCTTTAAAAAATGTACGCTGAATGGATCGAAATATTGCAAAACATTGAAAAAAGTAATACTTTTACGACCATTAAAATAAATTTTACGCAATTTTAACGTTTGGAAGCGACGTTGATAAATTCTTTTTTTAACTAAACTAAAAGCTTGACAAGACAAAAAACATGTGGGACAGACCTTGGACTGATTTTTAAAATTCTCAACACTAAAATAACGAACTCTACTCCTTAAATTTCTTTCCTATTTAATGTAAGTGACATCTGTGAATTTCGAGTATGTAAAATAGGTCTCAAAACTACTTGATGATTTTCATTTCATACTTGCAATTTTGGACAGGTGCATGAGCAGATATTTTGCATACTTTTTGTTTATAATTTCTGAGCGAAGTCACCTGAAATTTTGAAGTTTCAAAATTAATAAATAATATATACTTGAAATCACAGGATCTTTTGGGAACGAAATGTGTTGTTTTTGTAGAGGAAATTAGGCGATAATTATTTTTCTATTTGCAAACAAAAAATTCTAAGAAGTTATGCGTGTTTGGATTTTTTCATATTTTTTCTTGGAAACAATGACAGATACGAAAAAATGTTAACATAAAATTCTTCAAGTGTAAAAAACTTTTATGAGAAGCGCATCTTATTCTTTTGCGATATCTTTCACTGTTTACGAGAAAAATTGAAAAATTACATTTTTAGAAAAAAAATTCTTTCGGCTTCAAAAATGGTTTAGCCCGCATGATGCGGATAAGATGCCTTTCTTCTATTAGCAGAAACTTTTTTAAAATATTCGGAAGAATAAAAAAACCGGTGTCGTTTTTTTAATTTTCAACCTTTTTTAATTTTCCAGCTGATTACGAAAGAAAACGATGCACGCTATTCGAATCAATAATGTATACCATTAAGCTATTTCCTTTCGGGGCAGGCGTGACACTACCCGATTCGGGTAGTGTTTATAGGTGGATAGTTCCTTGTAGTAAATAACTACAAGTGTGAGGCCAAAAGTTATAGAGGTTTTAAGAAAAAAATTCGGGTTTCTTGAAAAACAGAGCACAACATTCAAATACGCACAACTTCTTAAATTTTGTTTGTTTGAAAATCGGAAAAATACTTATCGCCTAATTACCTCTAAAAAAACAGCGTATTTCATTCTCGACAGATTCTGTGATTTCCAATGTAAGAACCTTGTCTCATTTGAAATAGATTCGGTCTGGTAGATTTCCATGAAAGTTATAACCAGGGGTTTTTGAGAGCCAAAAAACAAAAATTTGGTGGCAAAACTTAAAAATTGGATCAACATTTTAAAATTTTGATTAAATTGGTAGATATCCATAAAAATCAGTAAGAGGTGGGTTTCGGAGAAACGAAATACGAATTTGAGTTCATAATTCAAAAAAGTCCTGTAAATTTTGATCATTGTATTAAGAAGGTACACTTTCTTGAAAATCAATACAAAGTCGTCTTTTGAATGGAGGAATACGAATTTCAGATCGAAAACCGAAAATTCAAAAAAGGGGACTTGATGTTCTAAAATTGTATTAAGTTTTTAAGAAACTGCGAACACGTAAAATATCGATGTTGCTGAATGTTGAAGGTTTTAAACAAGAGGTTAAGGATACATAAGAAACTGGCAGTACATGCTCAGGCATGGGACGATACTATTTAGCTTCGAAGAACTCTCAAACAAGCCAAAGTTGCAACTTTCTTCCTTTCAAAAAAACACCTAATCGCGGGCCGTAATTATACCATATGTGTGCGGTTTAAATTTGAGGCTGCAGAAATGAATTCGAATTACTAAAAAATCTGTGGATGAGACTTGATACTTTTGAAAACGGGCCCTGTGTTTGTAATTTAATGAGCGGAGTTCATATAAAAGGAATCTATATTTTTTTAAGTAAAATTTTCAGCAAATTTTTTTAAACATAATTTTCGCTTATTGTAGATCGAAATTAAAAACCGAAATTGAGATTGCAATCGATTTCCCTCAGCTTCAAATTTCCTTAATTTAAAAATTTGGATTCCACTCAATGTTCAAGAATTTTTAACTGAATAGAATCGATGGAGATACATAATTACGGTTTCGGTTCAGTCTTTCCCAAGGAATTGAAAATTCTGAGAAGCCAGAGAAAAAAATTTCAATTACTATTTATATTAGAAAACGGACAAATATCGCGACGGAAGCAGCAGCGGTTCTATGTTCTATGTTCAGCATTCTTTTTCAGCGTTCAGTTTCATTCTATAAGACTTAAGAGTACACCTAAAACCTAATATATTGAATTATATTATGATTATTAGATTAAACACTATATATAAAAAAAATTAGACTGCTACATGGAAAACCTCTTTGCACAGTCATAAAAATCTGGCGATTTAATGAAATATTCCAAGTTGGCTATTTGAATGATGACTCTAAATTTGTATTTTAAGACTGAAAAAACCCGTTGTTGTTACATACTTCCATGAAAATCTACCGATTCAATGAAATTTTCAAAATTTGAGTTCAAGTTTGGAATTTTTACCCCACATTCGTGTTCTGTGACTCAAAAAACCCTTTCGTTATAACTGCCACGGAAATCTACCAATTCAATAACATTTACCAAATTTTGAGTCAGCTTTTTGAATTTTTTTATTTTGACAGACAATTGACAAAATTAAAACTGTAAAATGAATTTCATGAAATTAAAAATCATTGACCAATTTTCTAGGGTAGGGTGTCCGTCCATCCGCATCCGTCTATCGTGCAAAAGGCATATAAGCGCCAAAATTTTTTTTCAACCATTTTTTTCGATAAAATTTTTTTCACATAATTACATAATGATAATTACAAAATTAAAATATATTTCATTTTAAAAATTTGTCTAATGCACATACATCAGTATGGATAATATCGATCTCTATATATTGATAGTATCTTTTAAGATATTCGAAGTTTTTTTCCATACTGACAATAAGATATTTTGGAAAATTTAGAATGATTCAGGTTTCAATACAAAAGATGTAGACAGGACACCCTTGATATTTTTGTACGAAAGCAATATAGTCATCACTCACGCATGCGAATACGTGTTCAGAAAAATTCTGGTTATTTTGAAGGTGTTTTTTCCTGCACTGGAAGTAAATTAACAAAAACAGAAAGGAAAAATTATTTTCGTACGTTAGAGAACGAAGTTCCACCTGTTTTAGAAGTTGTGATTTAATAACTTCTAATGATTTGAAGGAGTAAGTTATGTTTTTTTTTGATAGATAATTTTGTAAACTTTGCAACTGATACTTACGTTTTATTAATTCTTATGCTATTGAATTAAAATATTTAAAAAATTGTGATCATGCGAAATTCCTAAGACGTGCCCCGGTAAGACTAGAAAAATGTAGGTAAAAGCGAAATCTGCTTTCCTTGTGAGTTTTCGATGGTCTCAGTTGTAATGATCTAACCTCTTTCTTGCTTTTACATCATGAATAAGAATTTTTTTAAACTATATCGCTTTTTCGATTTATATTAGTAAATTCTGGATCTGAGATGAATACTATTCGAAATTTTATAACTTTTCATAAATATTTAGTCCTTGAACTTCTTTTACACTTATTTTCTGTTAGACCTTATTTAACGCTTATTTTACGTTTTATAATGTATTTTACGTAACTAATATGTCATAAACGTAAACATTATGTTCAAACAATACGCTGCGAATAAAATTCATCAATATCTAGTGTTTAATTACATAGCTTTTTTTATTTTAAAAAGGGGCCCGTCTGAGGATACCGGGTTGCCTAAGACGGGACAAATACATCTTTTTTTCAACATTGAAGTTCATTGCCTTTTAAACATTTTTTTAACTTTTAAGTGTGTGAACTTTGAAAAGAAAACATCAAACTATGATGCCAATAACCGCTTTTGCTTCTAAAGTTCCTTAAAATCGAAAATTTTCGGAAAATATGGAAGGGGTCTCATCTTAGGCAACTTTCCCCTATAACCGTGTATGTATATGTATAAGATAGATTTGTTTCAAACAGAATTATCATCTTTCAACATGACAGGCATTTCAATACTGAATAATTCCATCTTGAACTACTTACAGGAAAGTAGAAAACATATTCTTCCCAAATCACATCTCAGAAAAAAAATAGGAAACACACACACACACAGAGACAGACAGATAGACAGGCAGACAGGCAGGAAGACAGACAGACAGACAGATATATATATATATATATATATATATATATATATAATACTTTTTTTGGTTAAAATCAATTTACTGAGCAAAAATTCTTTCTTGATGATTAAAAAGCCTCGGACGTTTTAATCTATCATACAAATATGACAACTCTGGATAATACATTATTGTCCGGTAAAACTGATTAATCGTCTTAAAAACTTAAATAAATATAAATTATCTCAATTCTTTTACTAATATCATAAATAATTCAGCAATTATTTAATGGGTAAATATTTTATAAAGAAAGATGAAATTCTCGGTTCGGTTGTTTTTAAACAGTTCACCTGTTTTTCCCAGTCACATCTACTGAAGGTTCATCAAAAAAATATTCATCCGCCTGAGATTGTAGAATCTAGGACCATTTCGCTGGCCCCACCACCCACGCAAATTCAACTTTTTCTGGACTCAATATTAAGTGCAGAATTTGTTCAAATTTGTTCAACCAAAATTAGAATTTGTGCAACACTGGAAGTACCAGATAACTCAAAAAAACACTGGCGGGGCCAGCGAAACGTTTCGCTGGCCCCGACATTATCCAAAATCAACTTTATATGAGCGTATTATTTTCGTCTTAATTTGTTCAAATTTGTGCAACCGCATCCAACCCCTAAAAAGTACCCCCTATGCGGCCAACACTATGGCGGGGCCAGCGAAACGTATCGCTGGCCCCGACATTATCTAAAATCAACTTTATATAAGCGTATTATTTTCATCTTCATTTGTTCAAATTTGTGCAACCGCATCCAACCCCTAAAAACTACCCCCTATGTAACAAATACTTTGGCGGTGCCAGCGAAACATTTCCCTGGCCCCGACATTATCTAAAATCAACTTTATATCAGCATATTATTTTCGTATTAATTTGTTCAAATTTGTGCAACCAAATGCAACCCCTAAAAACTACCCCCTATGCGGCCAAAACTATGGCGGGGCCAGCGAAACGTTTCGCTGGCCCCGACATTGTCCAAAATCAACTTTATATGAGCGTATCATTTTCGTGTTATTTGCTCAAATTTGTGCAACCAACTCAAACCCCTAAAAACTACCCCCTACGCAGCAAACATCATGGCAGAGCCAGCCAAATATTCCATCAGCCCCGAACCTGTCCAAAATCAACTTTAAATGAGCGTATTATTTTCGTCTAAATTTGCTCAAATGTGTGAAACCAACTTGAACCCCCAAAAACTAGCCCCTATGCAGCAAACGTCATGGCAGAGCCAGCTAACTATTCGGTCAGCCTCGACACTCTCCAAAATCAACTTGATCTGAGTGTATTATTATCGTCTTCATTTGATCAAATTTATGCAACCAAATACAACCCCT
>CAKNXH010060115.1:60375-101634 GCA_932178445.1 Andricus quercusramuli
ATAAGACAAGTTTAATTTTTATAATTTTTTCATTTTTCATACTGAGCCGAGAATTCTAGGAAAAGGCCTAATAATGAAGGCTTTAACCTGTTGATGTCATTAACTTGTTAAAAAAAAACTTACATGCGAAATTAATGTTGATATGTTTTATTTTTAAAGTAATTGCAACTTTAGTGAGGAATTTCGGTGTAATTGCCGAACCAACTGACAGTAGCGACTGCGATCCAGAATGCTTGGTAAGCATACCAAAATTTTTTTGTTTTTTTTTCACATTGAAAACTTAATTTGTAAAAGAAACGTGTTGCCCTTATTTAAAAATATATCTTTTCAGAGGCATCGTCGTTCACATCAACATTGCTGTAAACCAGGTAACTTACACAAATATTTTGATTTATTTAGAATAATTTCAAAAAGTCAAAATAAAAATTTTCAAACATAAAAATTCCTTCGTGTATATGGAGGGGATAGGATGAAAACTTTGGTAAAGATATAATAATTTTGCGAAAACTTTTTATTTCTTTTATGAGCTTTTGTGCGTACTTCTGTGTATTGCTTGTGTGTTTTAATAGAGTTTAAGGTGTCAGGAATGAAAAAGGTTCCTTGGATATTCTACCGCAAAAAAAAAAGTTTATTTAGTGCAAAAGCAAATGTGATTTTTCCCCCATCGCAGTTAAACCACTACTCGAGAATTCATTTTTTTCAGAAAAAGAGATTTTTTTAATAATGAGCATGATTTTCCTACATCTCCGTCGTGATTAATTTTTTGTTACCTTTTCTGACGGCTTGCTACTATTTTTAAACAAAATTAAACTTGATTTACTGCCTGATGTGAGAAAATAAGGATTCTTTTTATTCTGAGGTGCTTGAACAGGTTTGCGAGTCTTCGTTCAAAAAATCTGATCACAAGTCTATTGTTTTTTTCACCAAATGAAAGCTTTTTGGGGCTTTCCCCTCGAAACATACTTTTTTCCACTTGAGCTGCCCCAATTAAAATGCATATTACAATTGTTACAATAGAATATATGAAAATCACTCTCATAAGGAAGTTAACCCTCGGTATACAGACTTCTTTTTCCCACCCTCCGTTTACAGACAGGGTCTTGTAACTCCTATTCAGTTTTTGAACTGTTTCTGGCTTTCAAATAATCGAGTAAAATTCAGGTTTATTCTTTGAAATGTCTACTACACGATCCAATTGTTGTCAGTGTCAATCGTTGAAAACATTTTTAAATGAAAATTGAAATTTGGGAAAAATATAGAAAAAAATCGATACTGGTTAAAAAATGAATAATTTTGCAACAAGTAAATTTGAAATAGAATCGTTGCAACATTTTAAAGCTTAGACTATGAACTTCTGAAAAAATATAGGCCCATTGGGGGCGGCTTCAAACTGTTGAATTATTTGAACACCTGAAAAATGACTTTTGAAAAAAATATAGGCCCATTGGCGGAAGCTTCAAAAAGTTAAATTCCCCAACTTTCTCCATTGTTCTTAACATGGAAAATGATACTTCGATATACTGAGTGAATTCCTGTCCGAAACTTTCGCCAGGGTTATTCGAAGACCTGAAAAATGAGAATATTTTACAGTGATTCATGGAGGTAATTTCATAGAAATAGCCGGATATTGAATGTTAATGCATATTTATTGTACAGAAATAGTAAGATTCACTCACAAAAAAAACTAAAAAGAACTGACTTGTGAAAACATTAACGCGGTTTGCAGACAGGGTCATATGTCACTGTACGCACTTTCACCGCGCACCGCTCAAAGGTTAACTGACACACTGCAGCGCGAATCACAGGTCATGGCCCTATTACGAGCACTGGCCAGATTTCCAAAAGGGGGGAACCGAACTTCCATATTTTCCCAAAGATGAGACATTCCAGTTTGAAAAATAGTTTGTACATTAAAATCCCCAATCTGTAAACGGAGGGTTAAAAAGAACTTTGTTGTAATATTTCGTATAATTTTCTAAGATAATAATTAATTTTAATAATTATTTCACAGGTAAATAGGCCAAATGAGGAATAAGCCGGACTGCTCCAAGAAATAATTAAACACTGATATGGATACGTATTATATTAGAGGAGTTAACGGAGCCTGATTAGAAAATTCTTTATTGTTACAATAAATCTGAAAAACGTTACAGTATAGCGTTTCATTTATTAAACATTTTTATTCTTCACGTTTCCTATTCCTATAAACTTTTCAAATTGATATAAACAGCCTGCAAGAATTATATATTTCCACTCAGCAACTATGAGTTTTCCATTGTCGACTTTCGAAATATTTCGACTATTCGAATTGGTAATTTTCTACTTATCTTTAGCGGCTCACTTTTCTGTAATTCAATAAGTACAATTTCACTCTATTTTATATTATTATATTAGAGGTCTTATCAAAATACGATAAAAGGCTATAGTTAATGATTAAAAATGTTAAAAACAGTAACAATTCTTTCTCTGGACTAATTTTTTAATCTCGTGTTCTGAGACTACAAATTTAAATTTTTGATCTTTTAATAACATTCTTGAGGATTAAAATAATAGGGATGGCTATTCATAATATATTGAAAGAAATTTTGTGGGTCTTTTGAAAAACATCAAATCTTTGTCTTGACTATTTTTTTCGTATATCGTGTCATAAGGCTTAAAATTTGAATTTTCCATTTTTTATTAGCATTTTTACATTCTCATCATAATGAGAAGGCACTGTTTTTGTGTAAAAACTGACCATAGCGAATTTCTTCAAACCTTCACACTTCGAGACTTCAAGAATAAAAAAAAAACAGCTGTACGATGGTGTATGTCTGTCTGCCGTTATCTTCGTCGTTGTCGTCTATATACCGAATAACTTTTGAAAGGCCAGTCGAATTCAATTGTGCATTGGAATACGCATTTAGGGACCAAGTCGAAAGATAGATATCGTTAACTAGCTATTTTGGATAAAAATTCAAGAAGTTGGAGCATTTTCAAAATTTTTGCAACCATTTTTTTCAAGATTCAAAAATTCTATGTACGGCTATTCATAGCATTCGGGAACTCGGATAACAAATCCTGATGACTTTTTTTTTATTAGAAAGAAAATTGTCAGGGCTATAGCATATTCTTGAATTAAAAAAACAAACAAACAGAAGTAAATATTTTGAGCCAAACAACGCAGGATATGACAAGAAGTCAAATGAAAAAAACGTTGCTTTTCCAAAGCCCTACAAGATTATCGTAACAAATTTTTGAATTTTGTCGAGAAATCGAAAATTCAAATTTTGATCGCCCAACAAACAATGAAAATTCAAAAATTCCATTTTGCGGTCATACAATGCAAGATACGATGAAAAATGAGTGACACAAAACTGTGCATCCAAAAAAGATCTACAAGTTTGTTATGAATTACTTTTTTATAATAAACGCAGTTCTTGTTTTATTCGTAAAAATTACATTAAAAACAAAAAAATTCAATTTTTTGAAAAACGATACAATGTAACAAGAAAAATTAATAGGCAAAAGTTCTTCACCCAAAAAGGACCTACAAATTTGTTACTCATAATTTCTAGATGTGACGAGTAGATTTTCTTGCAATCGTAAAAAATAAGATTAAAAATGAAAGAATTTAATTTTTGGAAAAACGATACAAGAGACGAACAAATTCAGGAGACAAAACTTGTTATAAATTCTTGTTATAAAAGTATATTAGGGATAAAGAAATTAACTTTTTGGAAAAAGGACACAAGCCACAATACTATTTTATTTAACATAATTTGTTGTATAAATTATATCTACAAGTTTGCTTGGAACCACCTCACGCTAGGATGCGTATTTTTAGTTTAAATCGTAAAAAATAACACTGAAAATAACCAAGTTAAATTTATGGAAAAGCGACACAAGTTGCAATTAAAAGTGCAATAACAATTTTTTTTAATAGTATGTGCACTTTTTTGTAATTATAAAAACAAGACAATGAAAATACTTTTGTTTCAATACCAATGCATATTATGAATTGGAATATAAATTTATTGTAAACGTACATTATTCAGGGTAGCTGAGAATCAAAATGAGTGTAAAATAAGGAACAAATATTAAAGTAATCATGAAAAATAAAATTTGTACTTTACTTTGCAATATCTGAATAATGTAGAAAATTCGCATTATCGAAAAATTCGAGTGCGAGCCACGAGATACGTAATAAGAATGTGTTCGTTAAAGCCGAAGGAGCTTCAACAAAAGAGAATTCACAATCACCGAATTGAACAAAAATGCGTGGTTAATACAAAGACCAAGCGCGTAGCGCAAGGTAAATACAATATCGAACGATAACGATATCAACTAGATCCTCAATGTTTACGTGCGCCCTACTCATTAACTAATTTCAAATTAATTTACTCCAAAAAATTTGTTCTTGCATAACAAATTTACACATAATTCAAACCGAAATTTGATATTTGAAAAATTAGTTAAAGTACGTTGTTTATCCTGAGGCAGTCGTGACCGCGATGTGACACTTAGCAGACGACGAAATGAGGCAGATATTGTAGAACACAATAGTTTCAAATTTTCTCACGAGAGGCGCTACAATATTTTATCTGGTATGCTATAGGAAGTGGGCACGGAAAAATGGGAAGTATCCTTATATTAGAGTTGGATCTCCTTATACTACTTCGTGGTTTTAGCTTTCATCTGGTTACCCGTGAACCCTTGCATTCTTCTAAATTCACTACAATTTTACTGAAATGATTTAAAAAATTTTTTTTTCAAATCATTTGAACTAATCTTGAATTTACTATGAATTCTTATTGATTCATCCTGAAGTTTCAAAAATTCTTTGTTATTGTTTTAAATTTATTTGAATTTGCCCTGAATTCTGCTCACTTTAATTTTACTGAATTCGATGGAAGTTTTTATGCCATTATCAAAAGTTGTAAAATGGTCTAAAACGCCAAAAAAGAAAATGTTACACAGGAAAAATTAGTCAAAGTGGGCGTCAACAAAAATTTTTTAAAAACAGTTTGAAAAAATGTTTTAAACAAATTGAGTACAAAAAATGTTGATAAAAAATTTTCGAAAAAAAAATTGTTTGAAGAAAAGTTTTTGAAAAAAAAGTTCTTGACTTTAAAATTAAAACACAAATTCTGAAGAAAAAAAATTTCAGGAAAAATGTAAGGGCTACAAAACCCTAAAATTGTAATCGATTTGAATTATTCATTTAAACATTATTTCGTTTATATTCCCGTTAACAGTTCATTTATTCTACATCTACATGATGTCGCCTAATAATACAAAAATTAATGAGAAAAAATATAGTTAAAAAACAGTTTTTTTTAACTGCTATAAGCTGTAGCTTATGAGGATGGTTTCTTCATTGACTTTTAAATAGTTCAAACGTTAGTGACATTTAAAGAAAGAAATTAGAGTTTTCTGAAAAACAAAGCACAAAATGAAAATACGCATAACTTCTTAGGAATTTTTTTAAGCGATTTAAAAAAATACGTATTGTCTAATTTCCTCTAAAAAACAACATATTTCGCCCCCAAGAGATTTTGTGACTTCAATCTTATTTGAAATGGATTCGGCAAATGTATTTGCTTCCTCATAGAGGAAGCATTAGTTATTTTTTTTAATAATAGGCAAGACGAAGTCTTCATTTCAATCAATTTAAAAATAGAAATTTACAAAAAATATAAAATTACAAAATAATACTAAACATTTTTCGAATACAAAGATAAATCAGAAAAATCCAATTTTGTATTCGAATTGATAATTTTTCGAACTGGTAAGGGGAAGGGAAAAGTTCTGTCGCACCCTATCCCTTCCCCAGTTTTATGATTTCTTTACAAAAATTGTCCGAGTTATTTGATTTGGAAATTTATGAGTAAAAAGTTCTTGCATAAATTTTGAACTATGTTAGTGAAAAAAGTTTTAATATAAAAAACCGATTTCAAAAATATGTAAATTACCATAACATCCCTACGCTTTGACAAAATGTATCAATATTATAGGTCAATCGATTTATCTTGAATTAACATATCTTTTCTGTTCTTGCATCAACTTTGAATTATGTCGATGAAAAAAGGTTCACTATAAAAAACTGATTTTCAAAATATATAAATTACCATAACTTCCCTACGCTTTGATAAAATATATTAATATTATAGGTCAATCGATTCGTGTCAAACCAAGGAATCTTTCAAGTTGTTGCATAAACATTGAATGACGTTAATGAAAAAAGTTTTACCAGAAAAAAACAGATTTTTTTAAAATTATTAAGTGCTAAAAAAATGCAACTAATATTTTTAGAAATCCTTCTGCCAGTTTCAAGGTATTAGTCGAGAATCTGAGCTCTTCACATTTCATCAATTTATCTGCAACCGTTTTCAAGTTATCGTGTTCACAAAAAAGGGTGACATCCACATATCCATGCACATATCCATGCACAATTATATTTTTGGAAAAAAAATTCTCTCGACTTCAAACATGGTTTAGCCCGCATGATGCTGGTAAGATATACCTTTCTTCTATTAGCAGAAACTTTTCAAAACTGTTTGGAAGAATAAAAAAAACCGGTGTCATTTTGTTAATTTGCAACCTTTTTTTTAATTTTCCGGCTGATTATTAAGGAAAACGATGATTGCTATTTCAATCAAAACTAAAATAATAAATATCTTAATTATGTAAAAAGTTATGGAGGTTTAAAAAAAAAGATTTTTTGGAAAACAAAGCACAAAATTCAAATACGCATAATTTTTCAAAGTTGTTTTTCGCAAATCGGAAAGATACTTATCGCCCAATTTCCTCTCAAAAACAACATATTTCATTTCCGACCGATTCTGCGATTTCAAGTAAGAAACTTGTCTGACAAGAAATAGATTCCATCCGGTAGATTCCCATGAGAGTCATAATCAGGGGTTTTTTTCTTGTAATTAAATGCAAAGGCGTTTTTTGAATTGAGGGATACGAATGTATGATCAAAAACCAAAAATTCAAAAAAAGGGACTTGATGTTTCGAAATTGTACCGTGCATTCGTACCGTTTTCAGCGTTCAGATTCATTCTATAAGACTTAAGAGTACGCCTAAAACCTAAAATATTGAATGATATTATGATTATTAGAATAAACACTATATGTAAAAAATAGATTGCTACTCGGAAAACCTCTTCGCACAGTCATGAAAATCTAGCGATTTAATGAAATATTCAAGGTTAGCTATTTGAATGTTGACTCTAAATTTGTATTTTAAGACTGAAAAACCCCCCTGTTTTTACATACTTCCATTCAAATATACCGATTCAATGAAATTTTCAAAATTTGAGTCCATGTTTGGAATTTTGACCTCACATTTGTGTTCTCTGACTCAAAAAACCCTTTCGTTATAAATGCCATGGAAATCTACCACTTCAATAACATTTACCAAATTTTAAGTCAGCATTTTTAATTTTTTTATTTTGACGGCCAACTGACAAAGTTAAAACTGTAAAAAGAATTTTATGAAATTCAAAATCAATGAAAAATTTTCTAGGACTCTTGAATAATACATTATTGTCCGGTAAAACTGATTAAGCTAGTGAAGGTTCATCAAAAAAATATATTATTTTTCCTTAAGGAATACAAGATGACTTTCACTATTTGTCCCTCACCTCGGTATACGTACTAGAGACCCTTAACTCATTGCGGAAATGCGGTATGTTGGCGGAGGCGATACCAACTATTCACAAGTTTCACGAAAACCCCATCTCAAAATATTTATAATATTCGAATTTCAAATTTCCTACTCATTTTTGTGGCTGACTTTCATCCACTTAAATTTGTATAATTTACCCAGTGATTAGGAAATTATTAATTCCAGGTTTATAGAGACTCGATGTAATAATTGTTAATAGTAATTTTGTATGCCTTTTTGAAAGCAGCAACAATTCGTTCTCTTTGGTTATTTCAATATCACGTATTGTTTGGCATGTGTCTTATGTTGATAAAGTTCAAAAAGTTTAGAAAGTTCGTGGAAATAAATAAAGTTCGGGTATAGCCAATAAAAGTTAGAGATGCCTTAAAGTATATTTATTATAAAAGACATCTGAAAGTAAAATGATAAAAAGGTAAATGTTCAAAGTTGAACTTGTAAAAATTCGTAATTAACGATTAACAGAGCAACAATAAAGTACGTTCGGTTCGATTCGCAACTCTGAGCCAAGTGATAATTTCGCAGGGGTTACGGGTACAAGCGTTTGAAAATTGCAACACTGTATTCTAAAGATTGAATTTTGGAAGACATTGAAATTGAAAAACTGGCAACACCGCTGCGTAATGGTCAAGAGACTGGAAATTTCGAGAAACTTCTAAACCTGAGGAGCTGCACTGATGCTATTCTCTCCTCTTCATTCTTTTTGTGGCTGGTATAGTGGACTTTTTTGTAAAAAAAGGTATGAAGGGAGTGTGGCTGAATGCGTTTAGATCTCTAGTTATGCTTCTGTTCGCGGACGATATAGTTATTTTTGCTACCTCTTGGCACGACGCTCGCGACAAATTAAAAGTTCTAGAGGAGTATTGTGATCAGAATGGCCTTCAGCTAAATCAAAAAAAAAAAACAAAGATCATCCCTTTTCGCAAGGCCGGTAAGCTGAAAAAACTTCGCCCACTTAGGTGGAAAGATTCATCCATTCTTGAGTTTGTTAACACCTACACGTACCTCGGAACCCCGTTCTCGTCAACCGGTAAATTTAAAGTTGCAAAAGACCATTTCGTCAGGAAAGGGTCGACAGCAATTTATAGAGTGTGCAATATTCTAAATAAGTCTAAAAATAATTCATGGGAAGCCATTGTTGTGCTCTTGAGATCAATTATCGAGGCCACTTTATTGTACGGTGCTGAGGTATGGTCTATGAGTTATCTTGACGATCTTAACGTTGTACAAAACAAATTTTTTAAACAATTATTCTACTGGCCCAGAAATACCCCTGCGCACTTTGTCCGAGTGGAGACGGGAGTAGATCAGGTGAGCGTCAGAGCGTTCGAACGCGCCTATAATTGGTGGATTTCTCTAACAAATATGAACGACGACAGGTTCCCTAGGATTTGTCTAAGGAGCCTCTTCGAGTTGGACCAGGCTAGTGCCGCAAGTATAGAATTTAATTGGGCTTCGCAATTTAAGTCCCTACTCGAATCTATCGGCGAACTTGATACATGGAATCGGCAATGGAGTCACCCTCATGTGGTTACGGTAGAAAAGTTAAACATATTAAGTAAGTGGGCAAATAATATGTTTAGCACTGCTATTGATCGTGTGACCAAATCCAACTATAACAGCCAATTTAGAAACATAAGTCAATTAAACCTTACTGAACCTTATCTATATTTTAACTGTAATATGGGTAAAAAGCGGGTGGTTAGTCAATTGAGACTTTCAGACTCCACCAAGATCAGACTATATTTTAGTGGTTCGGCATATGTGATTGATTCAAATCAAATTTGCAGTCTGTGTAACTTGATGGAGTTTGAGGATCTTTCGCATTTCCTACCCCATTGCCCTATCCATAAATAATTCAGAGCACACTACATTAAAAAATACCTAGAAGGGTCAAGTACTGACATAGATTCTGTCGAGCGCCTTTTAATTCCACGAAATATTGACCACCTGAATGACATTTTTAACTACATTATACAAGCGCTGAGAGTTAGATCTTTTATTATTAATGAGTAAGAGTCTGATTTTAAGTACACTGACCTTTTTTATGTACATTGACCTGTTGCGTCGCGTGCAAACATTTTATTTATTTACTTCTTTTAGATTTTATAGCTATAATTTAGGATTATTCTGATACGAGCGTAAACTCGAGACCCCCTTGTAAAAGCCAGCGGGCACATTACAAGGAGCGAAAATTAAGTGGAATTGTGCAGACTTGCTTTTTAGTGTGAATCATATCTTATTTTAGTTATTTTATGTGCTATTTCTTTTGTATCTCATTTCTATATTCTATTTTGAAGGCGGTTACCTCGGAGGGTTCACTGTAAAACAGTTAAGCCTTCGTGCGAACTCGTTCCTTCCTGAATTTCTATTACCTAGATTTGAAAGGGACATTTTATGATTTTGAGGAAACCCCACTTCAAAATTCGAAACCTGGTTGAAGTCTAAAACCTGAACGACGGAAGTATTTCAGTTATTTAGAAAATAGAAATATAATTTCAAGATATTCAGGCATTTATACAACGTCGGAACAAATAAAATTCACAGAATTCCATATATTTTGTGCGTGGTCCTTTGCATTTTCAATTTTCCGACAGCATTTGTCTTCTTTTTGAGCCATGAACAAGTTTAATAAAGCATTATAATTCAAGTCCTACCGATATTTTTTTATTCAATGCTATTTTTTTCCGTACATAATTAATTTTTGAAAACTCAATAATTTGATAAGTGACGGTGTACGATCGTATACATATTTCTACTTCGCAACTGTGTTTACATTATTTTACCTTCGATTATAGTCAGTTCGAACATATTTTGTTTTTTCCTACATCTGTATAGACTTAAAAATTGAATTGTCATTCTGATACTTCTATGCCGCCTCTGTATCACGAAGTGTGATACGACACTTTGAAATGTTGCTCGTGGCCTATATTATGTTTACCTTACCTGGTACAAATACGACGAGTTCAACGGGCTTTCTCATTATTGTCTGAATTTTTAGTTCAAGAAAATTTGTGTTTAACTTTTTGAATTCTGCATCATGAGGGTAGCAATCACATTCTCGTTGCTACTGTTGGGTGAGTGATATTTATGAAATACACAAATAAATAAATCTGATTTAGTTCAGTCTAGACTTAATTGACTCAACTTTAGAATATCTGATGGTATAATGACATCAATAGTGAGACACTCAATCCACTTGAGCATATTCCAAATTTATTGTAAACATTGCAGAAATTATTAGATGCATCTGAAAAAGAGCCTGCCTACACAAGATCCAAAAAATTTACCCGCTCACCTTCGTTTAACATTTGTCCAACTAGGCAAATTTCGTCTTGATAAACCACTGTCCAATAGGAATATATTTCACACAAGTTTGAGTCCATTGAATGGAAGTACTCGTATAAGACAAGTTTAATTTTTTTAATTTTTTCATTTCTCATACTCAGCCGAGAATTCTAGGAAAAGGCTTACTAATTAAGGCTTCCACCTGTTGATGTCATTACCTTGTTTAAAAAAAAGCTTACATCTGAAATTAATGTTGAAATGTTTTATTTTTAAAGTAATTGCAACTTTAGTGTGGAATTTCGGTGTAATTGCCGAACGAACTGAATTTACCGACTGCGATTCAGAATGCTTGGTAAGCATACACATTTTTTTTCTTTTTTTCATATTGAAAACTTAATTCGTATAAGAAACGTGTTGCCCTTATTTAAAAATGTGACTTTTCAGAGGCATCATGGTACACCTCAACATTGCTGTAAATCAGGTAACTTACACACACAAACATTTGGATTTATTTAGAATAATTTCAAAAAGCCAAAATAAAAATTTTTAAACATAAAAATTCCTTCGTGTATATGGAGGGGATAAGATGAAATCTTTGGTCAAGATATAATAATTTTGCAAAAAATTTGTATTTCTTTTATGAGGTTTTGTACGTACTTCTGTGTATTGCTTGTGTGTTTTAATAGAGTTTAAGGTGTCACAAATGGAAAAATGTTCCTTGGATTTTATACCGTCAAAAAAAGTTCATTTAGTGCAAAAGCATATGTGACTTTTTCCCAGGGCAGTTAAACCACTACTCGAGAATTAATTTTGTTTTCAGAAAAAGAGACTTTTTTAATAATGAGCATGATTTTCCTACATCTCAGTCTGATGTGAGAAAATAAGGATTTTTTTCATTTTAAAGTGGTTGAACAGCTTTGCGAGTCTTCGTTCAAAAAACCTGATCAAAAGTCGATTGTTTTTTAACCAAATGAAAGCTTGTTGGGGCTTTCCCCTCAAAAACATACTTCTCACCGTATGACACTGTCAACATTTCAAGTGTTTTGGAGCACTTTATTCCATTTTTTACACCAAATTTCATGCAAGCTCTCTGATCCATTTTTTTCGACAGCAGAAAATCGAAGATCACACCAAACACTTCTAACCATTACGCCTCTCACAAACAAACTAAAAATCCTATACACTTAAAACTGTGCACATATGTTCGGGACAAGAGAACCAATATGATACAGAAAAAAATTCAAGATCGAATGTACGAAGCCCGCGAAATTTGAAAAGTCACCTTACTTTTTGGACACACCTCGCACTGCCTAGATTTTTGAGAGGGGTCAACCAAACTTCCATATTTTCCCAAAGATGAGACATTCCCCTTTGGAAAATAGTATGAACATTAAAATCCCCTGTCTATAAACGGAGGATTAAAAAGAACTTTGATGTAATAGTTCTTATAATTTTCTATGATGATAATGAATGTTAATAATTATTTTACAGGTCCAAAGGGCAAAAATCCTCCAAGAAATCATTAAACACTGATATGGATACGTATTATATTAGAGGAGTTAATGGAGCCTGATTAGAAAATTCTTTATTGTTTCAATAAATATGAAAAACGTTACAGTATAGCGTTTCATTTATTAAACATTTTTATTCTTCCCGCTTCCTATTCCTATACACTTTTTTAATTGATATAAACAGCCTGAAAGAATTATGTATTTCCACTGAGCAACTATGAGCTTCCCACTGTCGACTTTTGAAATATTTCGACTATTCGAATTGGTAATTTTCTACTTATCTTTAGCGGCTCACTTTTCTGTAATTCAAGTAGTAGAGTTTCACTTGCTTTTATATTATATTACATTATAGGTCTCGTCAAAAAAGACATAAGGCTAGAATCATGATTAAAAATGTTAAAAACAGTGAAAATTCTTTCTCTGGACTAATTTGTTAATCTCGTCTTCTTAGCTCAAATTAAAAATTTTGATCTTTCAATAACATTATTGAGGACTAAAATAACAACGATGAGTATTCATAAATTATTGAAGATGGAGTATTCATAATATATTGAAAGGAATTTTGTGGGTGTTTTGAAAAACATCAAATCTTTGTCTTGACTATTTTTTTGGATATTGTGTGATAAGGCTTAAAATTTGAATTTTCCATTTTTTATTAGCATTTTTACATTCTCATCATAATGAGACGCCATTGTTTTTTATTTTTTATTTTATGATTAGTTGAAATAGTGAATTTCTTTAAACCTTCACGCTTCGAGACTTCAAAAATAGAAAAAAAACAGCTGTAAGATGGTGTATGTCTGTCTGCCGTTATCTTCGTTGTGTCGTCTATATACCGAATAACTTTTGAAAGGCTAGTCGAATTGGATTGCGCATTGGAACATGCATTTAGAAACCAAATCAAAGGATAGATATCGCTAACTAGCTATTTTGGATAAAAATTCAAGAAGCTGGAGCTTTTTCAAAATTTTGAAAACCATTTTTTTCAAGATTCAAAAATTCTATTACGGCTATTCATAAAATTCGGAAACTCGAATAACTAATCCAGATGACTTTTTTTAAATAGAAATGGAATTATCAGGGCTCAAGCATTTTTCAAATAAAAAACAAACAAACAGAAGTAAACATTTTGTGTCAAACAACGGAGGATATGAAAAGAAGTCAAACAAAAAAAACGTTGCTTTTTCAAAGCACTACAAGATTATCGTAACAAATTTGGGAATTTTGTCGAGAAATCGAAAATTCAAATTCTGATAGCCCAAAAAACTGCGAGAAACCGGGAGAAAGAAGAATGTAAGATTTCAGTATTCGAAAGAAGATGCATTGCTCACACTAAAGGGGGTTAAGGGAGGACAATCGGTTAACAATTGGTAAAAAGTAATGTCTTTGGTTGAAAGTTTAATTGCTTGAATAAAAATTCTTTTTTCATTTAAATTTTGAAAATCTATATTTTTCAGTTAAAAATTCGTATATTTTTATCGAAGATTCATCACTTTGGTTTGGAAATTTATTCAATTTTGTGAAAAATTTATTTACGTTTAACTGAAAATTTAATTCTTCCATGTCAGGGAATTTCGAAATTGGAATTTTCTGGCTGCTTATCATTTTGAATATAAAAAATTACTATTTGTTTATAAGAAATATACAATTATTTTCCTAAAACGGAACTTATTAGAAAAAATAATATTTTCAATACATCGAAATAGTAAAAATTATTTTACCCCCCCCCCCCCCAGGAGGCAGGGGGAGGGGATGGGGTAAATTTTTTCAAAGTCGCTTCTCCCCCTCGAAAATAAAGTTTTTATTAGGGATATTTTTTTCATAGGATGCATATTTTTGAGATATTTCGATGTCTCAAGTTAAAAGAAACACCTAGTATATATTAATATGTACATACAAAGATATTTCTTTGACGTATATGAAGAATTTTTATTAAAGAAAAAATAAGAAGCTAAGATTAAAGAAAGTATTGAATCTTTGCAAAAGAGACAAGAGGAACTCCATTTACAATGATATAATAAAACTTGTTTTCTTGCAATTTGAAAAAATATGTATCGCCTAATTTCTTCTGAAAAACAACATAGTTCGCCCCAAGGGATTTTGTGACTTCAATCTGATTTGAAATGGATTCGGTCCAGTAATTTTTTGGTTATCGTTATCGATAAAGACATTTGAAGTTTTTCCATACCCATAATAAAATATTTTGGAAATTTCGAAATAATCTAGGTATACATTCAAAAGATCAGCATATGCATAAGACAGATGTGTTCCAAACAAAATTATTTTCTATCAACATGGCATACATTTTAATGCTGACTAATTCTATCTTGACCTACTTGCAAGAAAGTAGAGAACATGTTTTCAGCAAATCACTTGACAGAAAAAAAAACTCTGGATGGACTTTATTGTCCGGTATAACGGTTTAATTGTTTTTAGGAATTTGATAAATAGATAAATATTTTACCTATTATTATATAACCAGAATATAGCAATTGTAAAAGGAATAAGAAATCAATGGTTTGGTTGTTTTGAACAGTTAAAACTGTTTTTCCAGTCAAATGTAGTGGAGATTCGTATAACGAAGATATATTTCCTTTCAAGAAACACTAGATGACTTCAGCTATTTCTCCCGAAAACGCTATCTCACTGTTTTTCAGGTTTTCCATTTCTATAACCATCTTTAGTTAATTTCAATATACATATTGATATCTTATATTTGTACTGATTACATAGCCCTAAATAAAATTGCATAATTCCAGCAAGCTATAGTTAATGGTCAATGGTTGAAAATGTTGAACACAGTAACAATTTTTTCTCTTGATTAGTCATTTGATAGGTCATTTGAAGAGCAACAATTGATTTCCGTGACTGTTTTTCTCTTCTATCGTGTTACATGACTTGAAAGTTGAGTTTGTTATTATTTTTTTAGCATTTTTTTGGGTAAAATCACAACCCTTGCAAGATGTCTACTTGTCCAGTGATTGGCCGGTTTTAAATCTTTCTCTAACGTGGCAATTATTTATTATTTATCTCATAAATATCTTGAAAGCTATCGTTATTCTCGATATAATGAAACGAGATAGAGGCATTTTCGGGGTCACTTTATCAAAAGATCTTCTAAAATTTTAATGAAAACTAAAATAAATATTTTTTAACGTTCTTGAGATCATTTGCATCAAAAAGTATCAAAAATATATGAATGATTGCTCAAATGTTGACCATTTTAAACAATAACATTTTCGGAAACAAAAAAATTTTAGGTCGCATAATATATATTTTTTTTAAATCCAGGGCAAACCAAGAGAAAATGAAAATATGAAACTAAAAGATCAAGGAGCAACATACCAATAGCCTTTTAAAACAGTACGCTAAATAGATCAAAATATTTTAAAACATGGGAAAAATTAATATTTTCATGACAATGTGATATCTACCTAAGACGTTGCAAGTAAATGATTTTTTTATCAAAAATGACTTCTTTGCACATTTATATCGCAGAATCTATTGCTCAGACGAATATGAAACATTTAATTTCATTATCTATATCGAGATTATATTTTTCGAAAGCAAAAATAAATCTTCTGATCAAATAAGAACTTCTCTCTGTAAATCGTTGTGACAATTTTCGATTTTCGAAAGGAAAAATGTTAAGATAGAATACATTTTTTATGGCCCATGTCAAAGTTGTGTTTGATTATGAATATTTCATAATATATTTGTAATCAGGTAACAGAACTTGAAAATCAAACTCGGTTCAAGCACCTGAGCGAGATTCGACTGGACATTTTACCTTTATTTTATTATCATTACTCCACTAAGCTTGATGCCTGTATCTACTTTTCAAGGTTAACGTAATATTAAGAAGTTTTAGCGTAATAAGCAGTGGGTTAAATATTTTTCATAAATCGCTTATTATTGCGACAGCACATTTTTTTGATAATTGGAAAACTGTTACATGTAGAGGAGCGGAGATTCATGAAAAATATATTGTTTATAAGGCAGTGATTAAATAATGATTCCCCATTGTTGAAAATGTCACAAAAGTAAAAACTTGTATTTTGCACCACAGATCAGTAAATAAATTGCAAAAAATATATTTTCTTTATCAGGCATGAGCCTGAATAAACAATTGGTAAAAATTAACTAACTATTTACTTGTGAAAATTTCCACATTCAATTAGCAAAAAGTGAGCCACTAAAGATTTAACAGGAAATTGCCAATTTCAGTATTCTGTTTTAATTTCCAGAATACTGCCTTCTAATTTCTTGTACAAAGTTAGGAAGAATAAGAATCTTTTACAATCTTAAAATTATAATGGATCAATATGGGATCAATATGAATGAACATATTGAATAATCATTAGGGTGGTCCAAAAATGGATTGGAAACTTTTTTTTTTTGAATTTTTATCGAGACACCCCCCAAATTTGTTCGAATCCACCCAAAAATAAATCTTTTTTTTTTGTTTTGAAAAAAAATTATATTTGGGGTGGCGCAAGCCCCATGAAGTTTAACATGTATTTCCCATAAGAAAAAAATACGTTTTTGTAAATTTTATCCAGAATCCTCAATATTATCTCAATCGAGTTGAAACTCAACATTTCTCTTCACAATTAGCCATAGAATACGAATAAAATATCACGTTTCAAAAACCAACACCATAAGTCTGTTTTATAGGGTCCCAAAGAAACCCCATAAGTGAAAACATGGGTTTTGCGAGTTTTTGGCGATAATTATGATTATTTTGCGTTTTTTATTGATGCGAATTGTTTTTAAAACTTAAAATATTACTTTACACTGAAAATTAGATATTTAAATGAATTGTTTAAACAATTTATTATTGTTTTTGACAATTTTCTCATAGAATGGAGTTAGAAAGACGCGGTTTTTCACAAATTTTCCATTTGTTGTCCAATTTTTAATTAGAGGGAAGTATTAGTTCATCAATGTTAACAACAGTGATTGTTTAAACAATGTATTATAATCATGAATAATATTATATTTGAATAATGCTAGAAAGATGCGGATTTTTTTTAATTTCTGGCTTTTTGTTTAATTTCCATTTGGAGTGAAATAATAATGCATTCAAGTTAACAGAATAATTGTTTAAACAATTTATCATCATTGTTGATAATATTCTCTTCGCTTAATCGGTAGAATGTTGCGTTTTTTTCTGAAATTTTCAACTGTTTGTTTATTAGGCGTGACTTGATAATTAATTAGATTTAGCAAAAAGAATTGTTTAAACTGATTATTATTGTTTATAACTATCTTCATCTATAACGATTGTGCCTGATAATTGCGGTTTTTGGCAATTTTTACCTTTCTGTCCCTTTATCACTTAGTGAGGTATTAATTAATTAAAGTTAACAGAAAAGTTGTTTAAACAATTTACTATTGTTTATAACTACATTTTCTCAGATAAGTGCTAGAAAGTGGCGGTTTTTTCTAAAATCTTTCACATTGAATCGCCTTTTTATTTATGAACAAGTAGTAAGTCAACCACAAAAAAAATGATTTTTCGAAAGGTATTTTTGTTTTAAGTGAATTATTTTTGCTTTTTTTCAAATGCTTAAAAAAATTAATTCAATGAAAAAAGCTATTTTACACAAGAGGCAAAAACAAAGAATTTTAAATATCTGTTTTATTTCAGAAAAATGTATATTCACGAAAAGGAAAGAGATTATTTAAAATATAGTTTTCTCTAATGTTTATTTATTAATTGTTAGTGATTAAGCAGGTGAAACGAAGTGAAAGAGTTTAGAAAAAACCGCCACTTTCTAGCACTTATATAAGAAAAGATATTTATAAACAATATTAAATTGTTTGAACATTTTTTTTGTTAACTGTATTTAAGTATTACCTTACTAAGTGAAAAAAAGGACAGAAAGGTACAAATGGCCCAAAAACCGCAACTATCAGGCGCAATCGATGTAGATGAACATAGAAATAAACAATAATAATTTGTTCAAACAATTTCATCATCATTGTTACTTCACTCCAAATGAAAATTGGACAAAAAGCCAGAAATTTCAACAAAAAAAACCGCATCTGTCTAGCATTATTCAAATATAATATTATTAATAATTATAGTAAATTGTTCAAACAATTATTTTGTTAACCTAAATTTATTATTACTTCACTCCAAATGAAAATTGAACAAAAAGCCAGAAATTAAAAAAAGCATCTTTCTAGCATTATTCAATTATAATATTATTAATAAGTATAATAAATTGTTTAAGCAATCACTATTGTTAACATTTATGAACTATCACTTCCCTCTAATTGAAAATTGGACAACAAATGCAACATTTGTGAAAAAACGCGTCTTTCTAACTCCATTCTGTGAGAAAATTGCTAAAAACGATAATAAATTGTTTAAACAATTCATGAAAATATCTCATTTTCAGTATGAAGTAATATTTCATGTATTAGAAACAATTGGCATTAAAAAAAACGCAAAAAAAATCATAATTAGCGCCAAGAACTCGCAAAACCCATTTTTTCACTTATGGGGTTTCTTTGGGACCCTATAAAACAGGCTTAATGTGTTGGTTTTTGAAAAGTGATATTTTATTCGTATTCTATGGCTAAATATCATTTTTTTCAGGTTCATCATGTGCTACTTTTCAACAGAGTTCTGTTTTTGATGTTCCAAATTTTTTTCGGTTGCACATTTTTCTTATTTTCTATCGAAAATTGCGCGCGATTATTTAGCAAACTTAGTGGAAAATATTTGCCTGGAAGGTTTGTTGAATTGCGTTAATTATTACTTGGCCCTAAGTGAAAACTGGACGAAATGTTGGATATTTTAGAAAAAATAGCAACTTTCTATCATTAATCAGTGACAATATTATGAAACAATACTAAATCGTTTAAGAAAATTATGTTTGTTAACTTGTATAATAATTAACTCAGTTGGATTGAAAAGCTGAAAGTAAGTTGGAAAACTCAATTATGAGAGAAAATTGCTAAAAACAATTATATATATATATATATATAATTTCCTGACCATCAGTAAAAAGTAGTGATTCATGTATTATAAACAATTTGTAATACAAATAACCTGAACCAAATCATAATTAGCGTTAAAAAGTCGCAAAATACAATTTTTCACGTATAAGCTGTATTTGGGACCCTATAAATAGACTTATGAGAGTAATATTGAAAAAAAAAATTTTTATCCTTATTCTATGAATAATTGTGAAAAATTCTAAGTATCAGCTCAATGTAGCTAATATTGACAATTGTGAATAAAATTTACAAAAACGTCAATTTTTCTTATGGCAGTGGCGTGCTACTTGTACTATCATTTTCTCATTACTAATACATCACTATAATAACCTTGTACACGCCACACAGCATATTATTTGATAACCCTAAAATGGTGGCTTGCATGGGACCAAAGATTCATGAAAAATTTATTGTTTATAATTAATAAGTTTTATTTCGTGAGAGAGAGTAATGAGAAAATGCCACAAAAAAAAAATAGATTTAATTAATCAGGCATGAGGGGAATGAGTATCAACTTCAGCGCTTGAAGGAGAACATTTAGGTTTGTAAGCTTTTTCGCTCTCTAAATCAAAGTTTTTAAAATTTAACTAACTACAAAATGAAATTTTACAGATTGGATTAGCGTAAAGTGAGCCAGCAAAGATTAGTAGAAAATTGCTAATTCGATTAGTCAAGATATTGTTTAATTCATTAGTGAAATGAAAAGAAATCAATGTACTCAGGACTGTATATGAAATAATCAAAAAAGATTATAAAAATGAAAAAAGTGATAAAAATAGAAAAGTTTAATAAAACGACGCGATGGTGCAATATTTTGAACTCTATTGAAACGATAAGTAGATCATACTGAGAAATTATTGAGGTGACCTAGTCTGTTTTCATTTTCAACATATTGCATTCTAATTGTATCAACAAAGTTAAGAAGATTAGGAATTTTTAAAATAACAATTGGTTAATAGGTTATATAGTTAGGTTATATTACAGTCTCATAAAAGAAAAACAACACATTTCATTTATGGTGTCAACATTTTTAATAGGATCAACGTTTCGGCTCGACTTTGAGCCATTCTCAAGATCTAAACAAAATAATTTTATAAAATGTAATAAAATGAGCAAATGTTGTATAAAGAAAGTCGAAACAACAAAATGAATAAATATATATAAACTGAAATTTTCAGTAAAGACATTCCAGTTGAAAAATCAAGACATCTTTATATCTCTAGTGAGATATTAAAGATCCACACATGTGTACTACATTTTTTACAATAAGTCCAAGGCAACAGTTAATCACGATGACATGAACATAAACTGAACGAAAAGTCTGGTGTTTACAATAAGCAAACCTACAAATTCACTTTACAATAATAACGATCGTAACATCAAAACAAACCCAAATGAGGCGATTGCGCCAAATATCGAAAATTTGAAAGTAGGACGGGTGTAAATGATTAAGGAACATGATAAAAATTATTTTAATATACTTTGATCAATTTCATTAATGTTTAATGTTTCAATCTGTAAATTTATCGATTTTTCGTGAAATTTATGAATGAAATTGGACTCTAAAATACTAGATAAAATACTAGATGACTTTCACTACTTGTCCCTAATCTCGGTATATGTACTAGAGACCCTCAACTCATTGCGGAAGTGCGGTATGTTGGGGGAGGTGATAGCAACTATTTACAAGTTTCACGAAAACGCCATCTCAAAATATATATAATATTCGAATTTGAAATTTACTCCTCATTTTTAGTGGCCGACTTTCATTCACTTGAATTTTTAGAATTTACACAATGATTAGGAAAATATTAATTCCAGTTTTTTAGGGATACAATAGCAAAATGGTTAATATTAATTTTGTATGTCTTTTCGAAAACAGCAACAATACGCTCTCTTTGTTTATTTTAATTTCACGTGTTGTTTGGCAAAAAGGACCCCGCACAAAAATAGTCTCAATTGGTCCAAGAACTCTTGTAAAATTTTTTCTAGTTTCATAAACCACAAAATGTATGAGATGAATAAAATTCACAGCATTCCATACATTTTGTGCGTGGTCCTTTGCATTTCCAATTTTTTCCTATATTATAATTATTTGAAAAATCAATAGTTTGATAAGTCACGTGTACAATCGTATATACATATTCCTACTTCGCAGATGTTTTTACATTGTTTTACCTTCGATTATAGTCAGTTCGAACAAATTTTGTTTTTTTTTCCTACATCTGTATAGACTTGAAAATTGAATTTTCATGCTGATGCGCGTTGGTAATCCGAAAGTGTGATAAGAAACTTTGAAGTGTTGCTCGTGACCTATATTATGATTACCTTACGAGGTATAAATACGACAATTTCTACGGGCTTTCTCATTATTTTCTGAATATTCAGTTCAAGAAAATCTGTGTTCAACTTTTTAAATTCTTCATCATGAGGGTAGCAGTCACATTCTCGTTGCTACTGTTGGGTAAGTGAAATTTATGAAATACACAAATAAAAAAATCCGATTTATTGAAAATTTCTTAACTTCAGAATATCTTATAGTATAATGACATCAATAGTGAGACACTCAAGCCACTTGAGCCCATTTAAAATTATTGTACACATTGCAGAAATGATTAGATGCATATGAAAAACAGCCTGCTTACACAAGATCAAAAAAATTTACGCGCTCACCTTCGTTAAACATTTGTCCAACTAAGAAAATTTCATCTTGATAAACCACCGTCCAATAGGAATATATTTTACACAATTTTGAGTCCGATGCATGAAATTAATCGTATAAGACAAGTTTAAATTTTTTGATCTTTTAATTTCTCATACTCAGCCGAGAATTCTAGGGAAAGCCCTACTAATAAGGCTTCCACCTGTTGATATCATTGCTTTGTTTTTCAAAAAACTAATATGGGAAATTAATGTTGATATATTTTATTTTTAAAGTAATTGCAACTTTGGTGAGGAATTTCGGTGTAATTGCCGTACCGTTAAATATTGACTGCGATCAAGAATGCATGGTAAGTACACAAAATTTCTTTTCTTCTTCTTTTTCTAATTGAAAACTTAATTCGTATAAGAAACATGTTGCCCTTATTCAAAAATATATCCTTTCAGCATACTAAGGGTTCACCTGCAGCATGCTGTCAGGTGAGTTACACACACAAATATTTTGAATTTAAATATTTTTAATATTTTTTTAAATATTTTGTTTAGAATAATTTCAAAAAGCTAAAGTAGCAACCCATGAAAAAATGTCCCCATCTTTCCCTATTTGATATTGGGGGCTAGTTGGGACAACTATTTTTCGCGTCTTTCTAGTAACCTACATAATGTAAAATATAAAAAAATCATAGATAAATGCTGCAAATTTAAAGTCAAAAGTCACTTATTTAGTTGATTCGATTATACAAATTATGTTTCATTCCTTAACGATCAAAGTTTTCATAAAATTCGCAATTATGTTATTGAAAAATCCCTTTTTTATAAAATAGATTATATAAAACTTTCATACAATTCTTTATAATTTTTATAAAGTATTTTTTTTTAACCGGATAGAATAAGAAAATGTTATGAGAATTTTTTCGTTAGAAAAATCCGGGATTCATAACGAATTTTTTTCGAGTTTCATAAAATCGACCTCAAAAAATCTTTATTACTTTAATAAATTTTCCATGAATTATAGAAAAGCTTCAATACTTTTTTATTGAAACTAGAATAACCAGTAATTATTTTCATTAAGAAGTTAATTGCAAGACAAAAAATAAGCGATTGACCTTTTGTAAATGAATACACTGTAAAATTTTTTATTCATTTATAATATTATTAAACTCAATTGTCTGTCTTTCCTCTAGCAAGACCCTATTTTTTTCACTTCGTCTTTAGAAGGAATCTGACCAAATAATTAGATTTTCGTTGTAGACAGGAAAAAGACCAAGTTTAAGCAAAGTTTAAGCAATAATATAAATCCATAAGCTATGTCTAGCGCTGCTCTAAATACGTTAAATCGTTTAATTGTCCCTACTTGCCCCGCGACAATCTGTCCCAAACTACCCCGACCGCATTCTTGGTAAAGAACATTTGCAGAAAATTCCAAAATTTACGGTTAGAAAAAATTCTTCAACGAATTCTTTCAGCTGTTGATATGCTCTAATCGTGCTCATTTTCGTTTTAAAAATAAAAAAAAAATATTCGAGGACGATATAACAAGAAAACCAACAAAACAAAAAGTCATCAAAATACGCTGATACATTACATATCGGGAGCTTCGACTACTGTAAAACAGATGGCGCGAAATGTTAAATATAAGTATTAAAACTCGCTTTGTCCTAACTAGCCCCGTTTCCCAACTAGCCCCGGTCTCCTCTACTATAATCCTAACCTCTAAACGTCAGTGTTCTTTAAAAATTTAGTGAATAAGTATATTAGAGTTTTTTCAAGGAATTTCACGTGCTCAAAGAGTGCAAGTTCACAGAAAAAACTGAGGGATCAGTAATGTTGCGGCTCAAGTGAAACTTGGAATCGTTCAGAACTTAGGCTCTAAAGGAACTCTTATTAAGGGTTCTTTTTCAGTTTGTTTATATCCGATACATGGCCATTGGCGGTTGCCGACGTTTTCAACTGCGCATGTGCCGAGAAGCGCGGGCCTATTTGAAATCAATAAATACTATGAATAGTAACACATATACATGTTAACAAAACTTTTTTATTCTTGTTTAAAACCAATCAAATTGATTTATAGAAATACCTAGCTGAATAGACCCGCGCTTCTTGTGCATGCGCAGTGGAAACCTTCGGATTCCCAACATAACCTTAAAAACCGTCACATCTAATGTTCGATATCTTCCTTTCAAGAATGACTAGTGTCTATGATTTTAGTTTCTTCATTAAATTTTTCCCAGTGCAATAATATTTCATTCAAATTGTAAAGCATAATGTGCATCATTAACTTGTGCAATCTTTGAAGTGAGTCAAGGCAGAAGTGAGAAAAAGGCTCTATTAGAACCATTTGAATCCACACTTGGATTCATTTAGAAACCATTTATCATTTTGGATTCCTTTTCAGCAAGAGAGGTTCCTTTTTGTTGCAGCTCCTTTGGAAGCAAAAATTGGTTCTTATAGAAACCCCAGTTTTTTCTGTGTTTAAAAAATGTAGCTGTTTTAAACAACTGGCAAATGTTAAAGATTCAGACATATTATAAGGCATAAGGAAGTTAAAAAGAACTTTGATGTAATATTTCTCATAATTGTCCAAGATAATAATGAATGTTAATAATAGTTTCACAGGTAAATAGGCCAAATGAGGACCAACCGGACTCCTGCAAGAAATCATTAAACAATGATGTGGATACGTATTATATTAGAGAAGTTAACGCAGCTTGAATAGAAATTTCTTTATAGTTTCAATAAATCTGAAAACCCTTACAGTATATCGTTTGTTTTATTGAACATTCCTATTCTTTACGTTCCCTATTCATATGAACTTTTTTAATTGATATAAACAGCCTGAAAGAATTATATATTTCCAGTGAGCAACTATGAGCTTCCCACTGTCGACTTTGGAAATATTTCGACTATTCGAATTGGTAATTTCCTACTTATTTTTAGCGGCTCACTTTTTTGTAATTCAATCAGTAGAATTTCACTCTCTTTTATATTAATTATATTAGAGGTTTCATCAAAAAACGATATAAGGCTTTATTTATGATTCAAAATGTTGAAAACAGTTTTGATCTTCTAATAACATTCTTGAGGACTAAAATAACAACGATGACTCTTCATAATATATTGAAAGAAATTTTTGTCGGTCTTTTGAAAAACATCAAATCTTTGTGTTGACTATTTTTTTCGTATATCGTGTCATATGGCTTAAAATTTGCATTTTCCATTTTTTATTAGAATTTTTACATTCTCATCATAATGAGAAGGCATTGTTTTTGTGTAAAAACTGACTATAGCGAATTTCTTTAAACCTTCACGCTTCGAGACTTCAAGAACAAAGAAAAACAGTATTAAGATGAAATATATGTCTGTCTGTCGTTGTCGAATTGAATGGCGTACTGACACACGCCTTTAGGGACCAAATCGAAAGAAAGATATCGTTAACTAGCTATTTTGAATAAAAATTCAAAACGTTGGAGCATTTTCAAAATTTTTAAAACCATTTTTTTAAGATTCAAATATTCTATGTACGGCTATTCATAGTATTCGGAAACTGGAATAAATAATCCTGATGACTTTTTTCTAATAAAAGGAAAATTATCAGAGCTATAGAATTTTCAACATAACACACAAACAAACAGAAGTGAACATTTTAAGCCAAACTACGCAGAATATGAAAAGAAGTCAAACGAAGCTCTTTCAAAGCCATACAAGATTATCGTGAAAATTCAATTTTTCGGTCATACTATGTCATACTATACGATAAAAATGAGACACAAAAAATTATGTTGTTTTTCTGTCAATTTTCAATAGCATATTGCAAAAATAGTCCAAATTTCAATGTTTTCTTAAAATTTTAATGAAATCTAAAATTAATATTTTCTAATATTCTTGGGATCATTTCAAAGGACAATTTGTATTAAATACTCAATTTTGAACTTGATTTAGAACTTTCTTTCGAGTTTTTATCAGTACTTGATGTTGAACACCATTTAGAAGTTAAACTAGATTTTTAATTTCTTCTTGAATTCGACCTTGACTTATACCTTGAACTTGAACGTTTGTGTCTAAATCATAATATTTGCTGAGGTTAATGTCTCTGGTTCTGTGACAGTATTTCCACTCTAAAACGTTGGCCTTGTCGTTTGTCTTATCTGCTTTGTATACAACGTTAAAATCGTACGCTATTAGTTTTAGCTTCCATATGGTTACACGTGAACCCTGACATTCTTCTAAATTCACTCCAATTTTACTGAAATAAATTTTTTATATTTTTCTTCAAATCATTTGAACTGATCTGGAATTTACCATGAAATCTTATTGATTTATCCTGAAAGTTTAAAAATTCTTTGGAATTTTTTAAAGTCAATTCCAATTTGCCTGAACTTTCATTTTACTTCATTCGATAGAAATTTTTTGACTTTTTAAATTTGGTTTAATTAATTCGGATTCTTATGAGTTTGATCAATGTCTCTTGAATTCCCTTACATTCTTTTGAATTCACTCTAATTTTACTAAAATCATTTACATTTTTTTTTCTTTTTAAATTGTTTCGAATTCTTATAATTTTCAGAGCTGTTACAAATTTCATCGAATTCCATCGTATTCTTTTTAATTAAAAGAACATAAGTCACATTATTTTGTACTTCAGTAATTTCAAGTCACATCTTGATTTAGAAATTAGTTATTTTTGGTCACGTTTTTGGTTTAAAATTGTCACTTTTTTCAAGTTAAATTGGGATGCGTGTAAAGGGTATAGTAATTTACCACGTTTCTTTCACCTTATGTGTCACATAAATGTATCATTTATTTCTATTTTTATACAGAAATTTTATTTTCAAAATGCAAGGGTAAGGAAAATGTGTCATTCATTTGCAGGGTGATACTGAAAAAAGTTCATGATCTATAATGTAAAATTTTACTTAATTAAGTAGACGTATATAACAGTATTTCAAATTATATTTCACATGACGAAAAGTAACTTTTCTGTTAAATATCAATCGAAAATTCTCTTCAGACAATAAATTAAAAATAAACATATTTCTACATTCATTTCCTTCCATTATTTAAACGAAGTGTCTCGTCGTCCCGAAATTCGGGATGACTAGCCCGTTTTCAACATTTGGCTAGTCGTCCCGAATTTCGGGATGACTAGCCCATTTTCAACATTTGGCTAGTCGTCCCGAAAATTATGTATACTTTTTTATTTCTCTCCTTTTGAGTAAGCCGAAGATTAACAAAACTGCTATTCATCCCTAATTAAAAATAAATGTTAAAAAACGGATAAAACTAAGAGTTAGGTTATATTTTATAAAGTGTAGTCTTTTAAGCTTTACCGTATCCAAATTATGTTATGTATTTGCACTGTGTCACCACAGTCTCAAGGTCGTTCGAAACTTTCCCATGATTTTCGTGCTCTGATTGGACCTTCCTTTGATGTGATCTATAGACTCTTGACGAGATACACTGGTTGCCTTTGTATTTAGAATCAATCATTCATTTGTAAAGAGTAAACTTCAATAATTATTCGCTCTCGCACTCTAAAACACATTTTTGTGATCCAAAAATTAATTTAATTAATTCTACAATGATGATTTATCATCAAAAATTTATTTAAACTTTTAATAATTCCCAAAAAGCAAGTTCTTTACTGCCAATGAAACTGCCGATGCGACGCATGCGCAGTACAGTTGGGGAGCCGAATTGAGAGCACTGCATCTTTATTCGGTTTTTCGTTCGATTTTGCGTGTTATTGCGCGTTGGTTAACGATCACGTGACATATAGATCAGCTGTTCTGCGTGCCGGCCTATACTGGCCGAAACACCCCTACCCCTTTTCCAACGCCTCGTGGAGGCGGAAAGGCACCCCTGTGACAGGTCACAAAAATAATGTAACATAACACCCCTACCCCTTTTCCAACGCCTCGTGGGGGCGGAAAGGCACCCCTGTGACAGGTCACAAAAACAATGTAAGGTAACACCCCTGCCCCTTTTCCAACGCCTCGTGGGGGCGGGAAGGCACCTCTGTGACTAGTCACAGAAATAATGTAAGGTAACACCCCTACCCCTTTTCCAACGCCTCGTGGGGGTGGGAAGGCACCCCTGTGACTAGTCCCAGAAATAATGTAAGGTAACACCCCTGCCCCTTTTCCAACGCCTCGTGGGGGCGGGAAAGCACCCCTGTGACTAGTCACAGAAATAATGTAAGGTAACACCCCTGCCCCTTTTCCAACGCCTCGTGGGGGCGGAAAGGTATCCCTGTGACAGGTCACAAAAATAATGTAAGGTAACACCCCTACCTCTTTTCCAACGCCTCGTGGCGTGGGGGCGGAAAGCCCCCACGGATATCGTAATCTTGCCCATAATTACAGTATTAGCATTTTTTCGGCACAAACAGCCAAATAGTGAAAATAGTCTACTCATTTTCAGTATTTTTGGTCTAGTTGAAAGCAGTAAAATTAATTAGGTGCATTATTTTCAGGCCGACTAGACAAATGTTGAAAATAGGCTAGTCGTCCCGAATTTCGGGGTCATTAACATTTTTTGTGATTTTTGTCTAGTTAAAACGAGAAATTTCCTAAAATGCATTATTTTTGGGACGACTAGCCGAAGGTAGAAAATAGGATTGTCAATTTTGGTCATTTTGGTCTAGTTAAAAACAGTAGAATTAATAAAGTGCATTATTTTCGGGATGACGAGCCAAATGCTAGAAATAGGCTAGTCGTCCCGAATTTCGGGATGACTAGCCAAATGGTACAACTAGGCTAGTCGTCCCGAATTTCGGGATGACTAGCATTTATCTAGATTTCCGGCTAGTCGTCCCGAAATTCGGGACGACTAGACGCAGCCTATTTAAATTGAAATCATTATTTTTGCAAACCAAAACTGGCCATAATCGGTTAATTTTTGTTTGTTCATTTAAAATTAAAAGTGATTGAAATTGAGGAATGTACAATTAAAAGGTCTTAGAATAACAAATTTTCAGACTTAACAATTTTTAAAATTTGACAATTTCATTAGAAAAATGTTGAAATTTTACCATTTTTCATTTCAGAAGTCAAAATGGAAAAATATTATTCTGAATTAGAGAGTCACAAAGTTGAACGGCTTCAGATGAAAATTTGGGAAATAGTAAAAATTCAAAAAATTTCAATAGTTGTGACATAAAGAAATTATTATTTAACATTAAACTTGATCAGACAATTTTTTCTGAGATCAAAAAATGAGCTCACCGTCATTTTTACAATTTAAAATGGAAACATTTGGAACTATAAATCTTTAAAATAAATTATTGAAAAAAAACGTTCAAAATGAAGTAGTTCCCAATTTTAAACATTAGAAATTGGAAAATTAAAATTTATGGAAGAAAAAAATGTAAAATTCAGGACTCAACATGAAATTTCAGAACTCAAAAATTGTAATCATTCAAAATTAAAGAAAGTATTGGAAATTCTTTAAACTGAAAAATCAAGTCTTCCAGTTGAATATTCTATAGTTTTGAACAATTTGAAGAAGCAGACAATTTTTGTGGGAGGAATTATTTTCAATTTACAGCGCTACAAAAAATGGATTTATGAACAAAATTGACATACTTGCAAAGTTGTAGCTCAGAATCTATTCTTCAGAAAAATCTGAAACTTGTACATTGTGTATATCGACGCAAGGTCTCTTAAAAGCAAATAAAAATTTTCCGACAAAATAAAAACTTCTCTCCTTGAGTTGTAGTTCAAAAATTGCTACTTTTAAGAGGAAACCGTCTCACTTTTCCTGTTGTTAAAAAAAAATCATCCAGGCCAACCAGTGTCACAATTTTCCTTGAAACTGTTGCAAAACCTGTACCTACGATTAATGAAATTTATCATAATTTATAAACTACCTTTCTTTGTTGTTGTAACAATTGTTAGAATAAAAACCCTCCATGAACATAATTGATTTTTTAATTTTTTTTTTGATAATCTTTGACAAAAACTGAAACTTCTTACTTTCGCGATATTTTCTCACACGATGAGCTATTATTTATTCACAGCTTTAAGGCAGTATTATTTTTCATAAATCCATGCTCCTTTGAATAACTGCTATTTTGTATATACAACTAGAAAAGTGTACAACTGTAAAAAATTTTGAAAATCGAAAATAGAATTCTGTAGCAAAATAGCGCTTGAGAACCCTGAATATGCATAGTTCATTCATAGTCCATTGATCCATTGTAATAAAAAAAAAAAATTTTAATTATTATATACATTCCAAAGTAAGTTCCTTCATCTTTACCAAGCTATTACTCGTTTTTCACTATTGAATTAGGAAATATCTTGACTAATCTGAATAGTAATTTTTTACTAATCTTTAGTTCACCACATTTCGCTAATCAAATTTTCCTCAGTGATTAGTTAAGTTCTACTAATTTTGTTTCAGAAAGACAACAAAGTATCTGTTGCATGAGAAAAAAAGTTGTACAATGAAAATGAACTTCTTGAGATACACAAGTTTTTTTTTTGGAAAATTTAAAAAAAATGTTCAAACAAAGTTTGAAAATCGAGGACAGCACTCGGTGGAAAAGAAACGTAATACTTACTAATTTGTTACTTATCTTTAGAGCCCACTTTCCACTAATCGAATCTGTACAATCTTAGTACTAATTATTTAAATTTCACCAATTTCGATTCAGAGATTCTGAAAATTTCTTATTTTTCTTAACTTTGTTCAAGCAAAAAGAGAACAATGTTTCTCAATTGGGACAGGCTATATCAGGTTTATAATTTCACATTGTGACCTTCTTATTATTTCAATAGAGTTAAGAATGCAATACCATCGCGTCGTATTATTGAAATGTTATGTTTTTTACGTCTTTCATGTTTATCACATTCTTTAAATTATTATGAACAGTTCTAAATAATTTTCTTTTTAGCAAGCAATTAGTTTTCCACACATTTAAAAAAATAGGCAATAAATATAAGTGTGGTTTTTAGATAAAATCGACTTTAATTTTTTCAGGGCAACCGCCGCCATTTTTTTAATTATGAACGTTCTTTAAATTTTCTAGCGTATTACGAAAGAAGACAAATAAACTCTATTTGGATCAAAAAGAAAACGATGAATACCTCAGTCAAGTCAAACGTTATACAGGTTGAGAGAAAAAAATAGGTTCTTTTGAGAAACACAGAAAAAAAAAGTCTTAATACAATACCAAATATGGGCTTGTTTTAAGGTGTAACAAAAAGAAGACAGCATTTGCTAAAAACTAGAATAGGATTAAGGCTTTAAAAGAAAGCGATTGAGAAACTAAAGTTGAGACGTTGCATGGGCTTAAAAGTAGTCGCAAGCCAGAATGTGGGCTTGAATGTAACTGCTATACTGTCTAAAACTAGCCGTAAGCCAAAACGTGGGCTTGAAGAAAGCGTTATCGCAGACTAAAATATAGAAGGACTAAAGCAATAATAAATATATATTATAATTTTGTTTCTTATCATGAGACTATAAAAAAATTTACATTTATTACTGAAACATACGAAACTCTTGTTTCATTTGCTGTGGAATAACCTAATTGCGATCCAATCATAATGTGAAGAGTTGTATAGGTTATAGGTGTCGAGACGAGAAAACCGACTATATGACTGTGCGGTGAATAACATTAACAAGAGTATATGATGAGATGTACTAACCTCGAATATGGTTGAGAATATGTTAAATTAGGTTTAATAAATAGAGCAGGTTAAATAAGATATAATTTCACTTAATAAAAACTTATAATTGACGCATGTCGCATGCTTGGCGTGGCGTCTATTTTCCTGCTCCTGTCACAACTGCGAGAAGACGTTAGATTTTTGAATCTCGCTTCTAGAGGGCTAAACGGTAGCCTCAATATCGTCTTCTTTTTAACTGCGAAGATCTTGCTGTCTTAATAAGTCTAGTGGGGCTTGTTTCAAGATGAATATTTGCAAAGAAGCCATATCAATGGATTAATTTTAGTTCTAAGCCGATAAGGCCTTCTTTTAAAACGATATTCATGCTCTCATTTAGTATTGGGCTTAATTTAAGGCAAAAATAAAAACAAGACCAACCCAACTTTAAGACTTTTTTTTTTCTGTGAACAAAGGACAACATTCAAATACGCATTAATTCTTAATTTTTTTTTGCAATTTGAAAAAATACGTATCGCCTAATTTCCTATAAAAAACAACATAGTTCGTCTCCAAGAGATTTAGTCACTTCAATCTGATTTGAAATGAATTCGGTCCAGTAAGTTTTCGGTAAAATTTATCGATGAAAATATTTGAAGGTTTTCCATACCGTCGATAAGATATTTTAGAAAATTTAAAATAATTCAGGTTTCAATTCACAACATGTATATAATGTGTATGGATATGCATAAGACATATGTGTTCCAAACAAAATTGTCTTCTTTGATCATGGCATAAATTGTAATGTTGACTAATTCTATTTTGACCCACTTACAAGAAACTAGAAAACATGTTTTCAGCATCTGCTGTTTGGTAAAAATGAATTTTCTTAGTTGAAGATTCATCACTTTAGTTGCGTTTCTTGTTCCAGCTGAAAATTTAAGTATTTCATTTTTGGTTGATAATTTAAATTTTTTGCTCAACAAGAAAACTTGTTTTTGGCACATTTCCAAAAGATTGTAAATTACACAAAAAGTTATAATAAATACTATTATAATATTTATTATTATATTAATTATTACAATGATTACATTCAGTGAATAATTTGAAGTGATAAGAATGAACGAAAAGATAAAAGTAGGCCATAAGATATTATCTCACCATCGTTTTCTAAAAATATGATGTTGTTTTCAAAAATGTGGTGTTTGCACACGAAAATGTGTTATCGTAGAAACTGAATCACCTTGCGTCAAGAGAATATGAAACAAACGGTTTTCGCTTGAATATTTTTGTGAATGAAATAAATAAGTAATCAAATATAAAATAGTACATTGAATAAAAAATATTTTCATTAAATATACGCAACATTTATTATTTTTTGTTTCATAATTTAACAGTTTTTCAATTTTTCATATTCGGAAATTGTATACTTCGACTGAAAAATACCGAAAAAGAAAATATTTGAGACAAAAAATTTCGGAAATTATAAAATTGCGGAAATATAATAATTGAAACTTTGCGAGTTCCCGATGAATGAAATTCGCAACAGAAAATTGCCGTATTATAAAATATCCGACACTGACAAATTCCAGACAATAGAAAATTCCTGAATTTAAATAATTTAAAAGAAATTATTTTTCAATTTAGATTATTCATTGAAAGTAAAGTAATTGAATATTTCAGCCGAAGACATTTTTTTAATGCTGAATATATTTTTATAAATAATCTTCCAAATTCAAAGAAACAGTTTTTTTTTCATTTCACAATTCTAGCTTTTTTTTCATATGCACAGTAGTTTTTTTTTAATTATTGCTCTCGTGATAAAAATATTGTTCTTGCTTCGTTCTTCTGCACTGAGAAATGTTATTTACATTATTTTTATTTCATTCTCGAACAATAATTTTTAAAAAATACATGTAACATCCAAAAATTCTCATTGACCAAATCCCGAAAAGCTGGCCAAAATACAAAAAAAAATTTCTTTATCCCTATTAACTGTCTCTCTATGATAGTTTGAAAGTGGCCCTCGTTCCGTGAACACCTGGCAGTTTCGTGGTGCTAAAACTGGTTTTGTGTTTCGGAGGTTACAGAAAATCATAGAATCAAGATATTTAAATTTAAAAAAATGGATTCATCTGCTAGTGGTAAGTACTATTTGAATAAAAATCACTAGCATAAGTCATACTATTACTATACAAAAAAAATTAACGATTTTTGCGAAAATGCAAGATAAAATTGAACCAATTAACGCAAACCATGTAGGGAAAACGTAAATTGCCTCCCGTGATCCGGCTTACGGACCCATCAAAACTTGTAATGTATAGTGCCAGTTTATGGAATCAAGAATAAAATTTTGCTCATAGCTGCGCATTGAGGTTTTTTGTCCGTTATTTGGGCAACAAGCATGGGGACGCGTCCCTAAACGTTTTTAATATCATGTGATATTTCAGTTGGATGTTTCAAGAGAATGTAATGTTGCAATTTTACGAGCTCGCATTTTATGATTATCAGCCCACTCAACGGTAAAAACTGTGCGGAAATTTTGGTTGCTGATAATGGAATTTTGCGGTTCTTTATGGAAAGTTACCATATATACCTGTAAAATTACCATAAATGAACGAAAATGTTTACAAATTTCCGGAAATTTATGGAAATTTAAAAGAATGAATTTTTGGTTATCCTTCAGTGATCTTACGAGAACTGGTGTTTTCAGCGTGGTATCGCCTTTGGCGATACCAAATAATTCATAAATTCATAAAAAATTCATAAACCACATAATATATGAGATGAATAAAATCCACCGAATTCCATAAATTTTGTGCGTGGTCCTTTGCATTTTCAAGTTTTCGACAGCATTGGTCTGCTTTTTGAGCCCTGAAAAAGTTTAATCAAGCATTATAATTAAATTCTTACCGATATTTTCTTTATTCAATGTTAATTTTTTCGTACATATTACATTTTTGAAAACTCAATGATTTGACAAGTCACGTGTACAATCGTTTATATTTCTACATCGCAACTGTTTTTACATTATTTTACCTTCGATTATAGTCAGTTCAAACATACTTTGTTTTTTCCTACATCCGCATAAATATGGAAAGTGAATTGCCATGCTGATACTACTATTCCGCCTTTGTATCACGAAAGAGTGATACGAAACTTTTAAATGTTGCTCGTGACCTTATGTTTACCTTACGAGGTATAAATACGACAATTTCAACGGGCTTTCTCATTATTGTCTGAATATTCAGTTCAAGAAAATCGGTGTTCAACTTTTTAAATTCTGCATCATGAGGGTAGCAGTCGCATTCTCGTTGCTACTGTTGGGTAAGTGATATTTATTAAATACACAAATAAAACTGAGTTACTTCAGTCCAGACTTGATTGACAATTTCTTAACTTAAAAATATCTAATGGGATAACGACATCAATAGTGAGCCACTCAAGCCACCTGAGCTGTGTAAACAGTGATTGTAGCCAAAGAAAAAATGTATTCATACTATATGCATTATAGTCACCTCATACAATGACTCATTCACGCATTCAAAATTTGTTGTAAACATCGCAGAAATTAATCAATCCAGCTGAAAAACAACCTGCCTACACGAAATTGAAAATTTATCCCCTCACCTTCATCAAACATTTGTCCAACTTGGAAAATGTTGTCTTGATAAACCACTATCTAATAAAAATGTATTTTATGCAAGTTTAAGTACGATCCGCGAAAGTATAAGACAAGTTTAATATTTTTAATTTTCTTACTTCACATAATCAGGCGAGAATATTTGGAAAGGCTTACTAATCAAGGCGTCCACTTGTTGATGTCATTACCTGTAATTTTTGAAAGCCAAATATCGGAAATTAACGTTGATGTATTTTATTTTTGAAGTAATTGCAACTGTACTGACGAATTTCATTGTAATTGCCGACCCACCTGGCTTGTCATGTGCTAGGGGTTGCCAGGTAAGCATACAAAATTTTCTTTCTTCTTCTCCACATTGAAAACTTGATTCTTATGAGAAACATGTTAACTTATTGTCAAAATTATATGCTTTTAGGGAACATATACGGAGTGCTGTGTTCCTGCTCCAGGTAACTTACACACAAATATTTTGATTTATTTAGAAAGATTTAAAAATCCAAAATAATAATAACTGACAAAAAGCGTTCATTTAGTGCAAAAGCAAATGTGAATTTTTTCCCCATGGCTGCTGAACGAACCCAAACGTAAACAATAGCATATTATGCACCTAGGGGGAAAAAGTGCCTCTCCTCCTTGGCGCATACGATATTTTTTTTATAACAATCGCGTGAAAAAAGTTTGCATGGCTCACGCATGGCAATAAACTTGGAAATATCTGGCTAAAGCATGGGTCACGGCTGAATTGTAGCATGGCTAAAGCCTTGCTCGTTTCCGTATTTTATGCTTAGGACACGCTAAACACAAATGAATATTTTCAAGAACATGTAAGTTTGCAAATCACCGACACATCTCTAAATGGTAAGTCCACTACCCGGGTGCACCAGAACGTGCACCAGGCCGTTCAAGACCTCATCTACGAGACCATTGAAAAAATTTGAATTGTGGCAACAGCCAAAATAACTACCAATGGTGAGTCGACGATCAGGATGCTCCGGATCGTGCACCAGGTCGTTCAAAACGTCATCTACTACAAATTTTCCAAAATTTGAATTGTGGCAGCAGCAAAATAACTACTAATGGTGAGTCGACGATCAAGATGCTCCGGATCGTGCACCAGATAGTTCAAGACGTTATCTACGAGAACATTAAAAAAATTTTTATTGTGGCAACAGCCAAAATAACTAACAATGGTTAGTTGACGGTCAGGATGCTCTGGATCGTGCACCAGGTCGTTCAAGACGTCATCTACGAGAAGTTTTTCAACATTTAAATTGTGGCAGCAGCCAAAATAACTACCAATGGTGAGTCGACGATCAGGATACTCTGGATCGTGCACCAGATCGTTCAAGACGTCATATGCAAGAAGTTTTTCGAAATTTAAATTGTGGCAACAGCCAAAATAACTACCAATGGTGAGTCGACGATCGGAGTGCACAGGATCGCGCACCAGGTAGTTTAGCACGTATTGAATCACATCCTCTGGTAAAATTTTGAACTGGTATGCCCGACACTTGGGTTTTTTCATCTTGAATAAATAATATAATACTGAAGCAATATATCTTCTCATATTTCAATGAAGTAAAAATTATGAAACTGTACTTTCTAAAGAGATTGTTTCATTATCAGGTGATTTTAGTATCACTTGCGGTCTTGGTGGCTTTTGTAAAACAGAAGTGTCCGGTTTTGCGGGACTGTGTAACGTCAGATTCAAAACATTTTCCAGAACTTCTGAGTTTTGCAGTGTCGCTGTTTGGAAGAAAAATTTCGAAAAGTGTCAGTTGAAGATAAATTTGTAAAAAAAAATCCATGTTAAATTTTACCCTTTGCAAGATTACATTGCTCAACTGGCTCAGGTATTGACTTTCGTCTTGCATTTGTCGATGGTTGATCAATATCTAGGATGATTGAATGATGAAATAATAAAAAATATCAGAGAAGATGATTAAATATTTAATAAAATATCACAATTTTTGAAATTTGGAATATGCCTAAGTGAAGCAAGGAACGCGAGAAAATTGTTTCAATTGAAATTTTACTGTGTAAAGTATTAGGATGCTTACTTTCCGGAAAAGCTAATTTTGATGACGTGACTTTCCTTGCTTTGGTAATATCTAAGATGATTAAATTATTCATTAATAAGAAGTAGTAGTAGTTCAAGATAAAGCTTAGTTCTCATAATTTTTTGCAGACAAATTTCACTGGTTGGGTTAGGAAGACGTTCGCATCTTCTGGTAACATTTCGAACTGATGGACCTGACACTCAGGTTTCTTCAAGAAATAAAATAATATTCGAGTGATATAATATCGAAAAAATATGCCTTATTTTATCATAATGAACCGAAAAACTAAACAAATTTACTTTCTAAATAGGTAGCTTCGTTATGAGCAGACTTGGATATCACTTGCGGTCTTAGCGGCTAATTCGGTAAAACCGAATTGCTCGGTTTTACGGGGATGAGTAGTGACAAATTTAGAACATTTCTATTCTAGTTTGATTGGCCCTCCTCTTGCGATTTGTTCACTACTGAAAATTTTGTATCCTTTTCCTGAAGCGCTGTGAGATTTTTCTTCCCCAGAATTTCCTCCTCCGATGTTACATGGAGGAAATTCAAACATTTTTTATCCTCTGTCGGTAGAATATTGAAATTATTTTGAAAATCAACAAAAATCATAAAAATAATTTCAAACATCAAACTGAAATAAAAAACATGAAATATCTAACGAATAAAGGACAAGTACCACAATCACTTCCTCATCCTCTTCAACTCCACGCATTGCTTCAGTTTCTTCCATAATGTTTGCACTCCTTTGCTTCACCTATTGTAAGAGCATCCACTTCATTATTATTTTCTTCAAGATAGATTAAAACTTGTTTTTCATTCTCTCTGAATGTAGGACATTTATGTGCGTCTATGACGTCTATGACTACAGAATTAAATAAAAAAAGAACGTTTCTATGGTATTGACTTCACGGTATTCTCAACCACCTTCAGGCCTAACAATTTCAGTTCTACATTTCACAAGAATAGGTCACGGTTACGGTTCCGTTGAAATGACTTCAACCCAAAGGTGCGAATACTCAGAATTGTTCTTTCTGTTTTGTATCTGGGAATTCCTTACAACTAGATTTTTTTAAATAAAAAACAATATCTTTGCTAGAGCCGTTTTTGAGTGAATTCTTAATTTTGAAAAAATCGAAATACCACGTTTTTCTCGAAAAACAACCGAATATGAAAAAATTTGAAAGGGCGAAATTGTTCCTTGGGGAAATTCCTATAAAAAACTTCCTTTATAATTTTTCTGCTCACTTCGGTGTCTCGAAAAATATTAATTTTTTTTTAATTCGCTTCCCGGCGTTTTATAACAGATGCAAAATTATAACAGATAAATATTATTATTCAAATTGTCTGAAGATATTTTTTTATTTAAAGAATGATATCCGCTTGGGATAAAAAGTGTTAAGTATTAACCAGAGGTGTGGGTATGAATACATTCCTAGTTTTTTACTTGAAATAATTATATCGAGTAAAGAAAATAAGAAAAAAAGAAATTTATTGTGACATCGAAAAACTAAGTTTTTTCAAGTGAGCGAAGTGTGATAAAAAAATTATGAAGGGTTTTTTTGTAGAAATTTATCCGAACAATGATTGTACTTTGTTATCTTTTTTTGGTATCTCGCTTCGCGTCAGAGAAAACTGGGGCTTTTCGATTTTTTGACATAAAAAATGTTGTATTTTTTTCGAAAGCGGCTAAGGCGAAGATTTTTTTGTGATCGAAAAATAGTTGTAAGACGTCCCAGAAACAAAATCCAGAAAAAATTCTTGGTTTTTGCATCATTGGGTTGCAGTCACTTCAACGGAACCTCATGTCCGCGAGAATATGTCACTTTTGGGACATACTAATTTTTCAAGAAATTCTATAAACTATCAAGTGCAGCAAGTCGTCGACTCACCACTTAAGATTGTTTTGGTTATTGACGAAATTTAAATTCCAAAAAAGTTCTCATGGATGATGTCTTGAACGGTCTGCTCCACGATCTGGGGCACCTGGAGCGTCAACTTACAGCTGGTAGTTATTTTGTCTGTTGGCACAATTTATGTTTCTTTTAAATTCTTGTCGAATACGTGCTAAACTGCATGACGTGCAATCGGGTGCACCTGGATCATCGATTCACCATTTACATTTGTTTTGGCTATGGATACAATTCAAATTTGTGAACAGTTTTTGTGGAATACTTTCTCAACTACCTGGTGAACGATCCAGGAGCATCCTGATCGTCGACTCACTATTGATAGTTATTTTGGCTGTTGCCAAAATTTAAACTTTAAAAAAGTTCTCGTAGATCAGACATGCCCAACTCGGGGAAATTTCCTCCAGGAACACATGTTCCGTGTTCCCTACTTTTTCTCCTAGAGAGCGGGAGTGATGGTAAACGCTTGCGAGAATCTCTCCTCTGTGACGTACGCGTCTACCACGCGCATGCGCCTATCACCACTCCCGCTCTCTAGGAGAAAGAGTAGGGGACGCGGAACATGTGTTCCCGGAGGAAATTTCCCCGAGTTGAGCATGTCTGTCGTAAAAGACGTCTTGCACCCTGATCGTCCACTCACCATTGGTAGTTATTTTGGCTGTTGCCACAATTCAAATTTTTTCAATGTTCTCGTAGATGATGAAAATATTCATTTATGTTTAGCGTGTCCTAAGCATGGAAGACTATGCTACCATTCAGCCGTGACCCATGCTTTAGCCAGATATTTCCAAGTTTATTGCCATGCGTGAGCCATGCAAACTTTTTTCACGCGGGAAATGGATGCTTTCAGATATTTCTCGAAATACAGTCATAATTTCAGTCCTTATTAGATTTTGAGTGCAGAAGCATGAAATTTATCTTAGCTTATTCTAAATTATAAAAAATTCAATAAAAAAATTGCCAGAAATTGTTGGTAATTCGCGGTAATTTTAGAGGTGATTCATAGTAACTTAACAAAAATTGCCCAAAATTCAGTTTAAACATGTCTATTAATTTCCGGAAATTTATACAAATTTTCGATCCTCCATGGTAATTTTGCAGTTAAATATGGTAACTTACCATAAATTACTCAAAATACATTTTTTGAAATTTCCGTTAATCTCCGGGAATGTATGAAAATTTTTCGTCATTTATGGTGATTTTACATTTAAATATGGTAACTTACCATAAATCACCCAAAATTCATTTTTTAAAATTTCCATAAATTTCCGGAAATTCATGAAAATGTTCGCTAATTTACATACTTAAAATACTTTAACATACTTACACCCACGCCCAGACATAATAAAATGTGCAGTGCTTTTAAAGGTATCAAGGGTCGCTGATTACGAATATGCAGTTAGGTTTTGAAAATTCCAAATGGCGGATACAATATGGCCAATCATTCTTTCAGAATTTGTTCGTGTTCGCTTGAAACTTGTTACTCCGGGGTTTCAAAGGTCGCTGATCAAGACAATCCAGTTACAATTTAAAAAATCTAGAATGGCGGATGCAATATGGCGGAAGATTTTTTGAAATTCATTAATGCAGATACTGTTAAAATCCTTTTTGTTTTCATTCTCCTGTTTTCATTTGAAAGGGCTTGTTTCAGCCTTTAATTTCTGATATTAGCGAAGTTCGTAGCAAGGCACGGTTCAGCTCTACGATTTTTCAAAAATGGTTTTAAAAAAAGCTGTTTTCAGGGGTTCCGACCCCTATTTTCTCAAAAACATGACTTGATGGGAAGTCTTTGAACCCAGATTCGTGTTCAGCACGAAAAATCCATGCGAAACACTAGGTGCCATCTGTTTTATTTTGAATTGTCTTCCCGGAAAAGGGCTCGACAACTTAGT